>JAJHUR010029433.1:798-11735 GCA_027495735.1 Lutjanus campechanus | reverse complement strand
GCAAAGTTTTCTGTAAACGGATACGTGTGCACGGAATTATTTTTGAAAACGGAGAGGGTGAAATGTCCGTTTCTGAAAATAACCGTGTACGTGTAAACGGGGCCTCAGTTCTCATGACCCCCCTCCCCACCCAAGAACCCCATGCTCATTTTTTTTCTGCAAGCAGCATGCAGCTCAGTGAATGACACGGTGGTCCCTCAATAAGAAGGTCCCAGGTTCAACCTCCTCCGTTCCACGGGGAGTTCACTCGTCTTCCCTGCAGCCACTTGGGTCTCTTCACAGGAACCTTGGGGAACAGAGCACCAAAGCTCATCGAGACGTGCCCCGACCCTGAGTCTTACCCCTCAGGTTCCTAACAAACCAACCTCCTTCATCCCTCATCTCATCCCTCAAACCCCTCAGCCCTCACTTTGACCCTTCATCCTTCACATCGACCCTCTCATCATTCAAACCTCTCATCCCTGCATCCCTCTCCTCGATCCCTACAATCCCTCTCGTTGATTCCTACCATCCCTCCGCTCATGACCCTCTTCCTGTCTCCAACAAGTCCTGTCACCACCCAATAATGATGATGATGTGTCATACTGGTAGCTTCTGATCTGTTAAATAGTATGTTTTTAGAGGTTCTCCAGCCTGTGTGTGTGTTACCTGGTGGCAGGTACTGACAGTAGCCGGTGGAGTTGACCAGGATGTTGGTGTGGAAGGAGGCATCAAACCTTTCATCAGCACTGTGGAGAGAGACGGATTGACAGTCAGCATCCATCACAAGGTCACAGAGTGTCGAGTAAATCATAGTTTCATCGAGGCTACAGCTGATTACACACATTTGTACTATTATCCATAGCCGCTAACCTTATTTAGACCCATTTCTGATGAGAACTTTAAAACTCAACTCTTACTCTCAAGGTCCAAAATGAACGATTACAGTACAATTATACACACAGACAAGATGCACGATAAATCACCTCTGTCCAGTAAAGAAAGGTAGTTGCAAAAGGCGAATTGTGACTTTTTTGTATTTCAGTTCTTTAGAGCACTCACATAACTGCAATGTAAAACCAAAACAAGCCAGATCAAATATAAGACAAAACGACAAAAACATGAACCTTGGTTTGGATGTTTAGCTGTGAAAGCACCCTGAGATGTCTTTTTCTGAACATTTTCTAGGCCTGTCTGACTGAGAGGAGGAGCGTAGGGCAGACTAGTTAAGTTAGGTACTACTACAGGTAAAGTGAACGTTAAGACAGTTAACCTAAAGTTAGGACAATTTATTTAAGATTTCGGGAAGTTAGGATGCTTGTGTGGTACACATTTCCTATCTTCAATTAGATTAAGAACATGTATTGAGGAACTGTTCATCTGGAAAGCATCGAAGAAAGGCGCCAAAATCTCCCAAAGAATGCATCAAGTGACTGAGAGCTTTTTTAGAGTTTAACTTTTTAACTTTCAGTGATCATTAACTTTTTTAAGCCTACGATGTTGAACCTTGAAGCATGCACGGAAAACTTGAAAGCTGTTCATCTGGAACGGCTTTTTTGAATTTAAATCAGGTCCTAACCCTAATCACCATGGTTACTGAGCAGTTAAGACAGGATTTTGTAAATTAGGAAGTTTCTGAGTACGCTGGCAGTTGAAAGAAGAAAACTCAGAAGTGTAACTACAGTAAGTTTGCAGTAAAAGTTGACCCTGTGCCCAGTAATAATTCAGAGTCAGGCTCTGGTCCTGTTCATTGCCCCCTCTCATTAAAGCCAGCCAGGTCAATATTCCCTCTGACAGTCCACCCCGCCTCCCCCCCTCCCTTTCCACCACCACCGGGATCAAACTTTGCTCCTGAACGCAGCTCGGTTAATGAGCCGAGACACTCGTCAGCATCCAGCAGAGAGCCTCCCCCAGCCGCGGCTCTGATGTGTGTGTTAACGGTGAGGAATTAATCCTGACAGGGAGAGAGCCTATCTTTAGTGCTGATAACGGGAGGGAATTAGCTGAATTAGCTTGTTTACTGAATCAGAACTGAGGGATGAAAATAAACCGCCGGTTGTCTTTGGCCTCGTTCGGGGCGTCTCACCGTGAACTAAAACATCCTCAATCCGCCGGAGACAAATTGATCCTGTTGTTCCGTCTCCTCTCTGACATTTTAAAGAAGACGACTCAGTAGAGCCAGATCGACCGTTTCCCTGATCTACAGTTTAGAAAGTTCGGCTCTGAAAGGGTTTTGCAGAATTTTACAGGGTTGGACGTTCAGTGTACGATCAAAACAAATGACTGACTAAATTATTCCAGCAGTTATCAGAGATATGGTTTGCAAACAGAGCAGTCATAATTTTGTTGTGTTGAGTTAATGATGACCAGGAAACGGCTTGAGAGGTCAGTAGCCTCCTATTTTTACTGGATGACAATGAAATGTATCTTTTATAAAGACAGTTTTGCATAAATTGTCATTTTGTCTTTGGGACCCCTGTAATTTCTGAGTTATGTGAACTTAAGTATAAAAAAACCCAAAAAACTAGCTATTTAAACCCAAACAATGTTTCCTTAACCCGAACTAACCCGAATTTTTATTCTGAAAGTCTACCTGGACATTGCATACTTATTAGGGCTGCCCCCCCTAATGGTCAGTGCCAAGAGTTAGTTAGTCGCAGAAAAAAAATCAATTTTGTGAGCTGTGCCTGGCAGTTAGACCCAGGGATTGTTTCAGCACAAACCACAGCACATAATGTGGCTGCACAGACTCTGGCTCTAAATGTTGCCATCAGCACAGGATGGTAGCACTCGTATCCGGGATATTTTTGTACAGTTGGAGAAAGTGACGATGTGGTGTCCATCTTTATTTACAGTCATTAGTCATGTTACTGTTTTGGCAGATACCCCGGATGCTTGTTCACGCTGATGCAGGGAAGAGCTACAGGATGCTGACTGCAATTCAATTAACGGCCACTGGTGTCATTAATATCAAGGATTTTATGAAAATTCCACATAGCAGCTTTAAATAATATCCATCCATCCATCCATTGTCAGTAACTGCTTATCCTGACAGGTCACATACTTATGCTAATATTAATTTTCTGGTTTGTTCTGTTATTTCTAAATGCTGAAACTAAATAAGCAAATGAAAATTTCTGCATTATGTTAATTGCATAACTAAACTAAACTAAACAAACTGAAGTTCAGTCCTCCAAAGTTAAAATACAAAGCACAATGTTTGGTATTGCTCATAACAAATTCAGAAGACACAGCTGAGATTCATGAATTCGGCTGTTTATCTGCAGCAGTCAGGTCATGTACCTGTTGTACAGCAGGATGTCGGGCCTCCAGATCTGGTTGTCGGGGAATCTGACGTTGGTCACACCTGGATAGTCGGACACGTTCCACTGCAGGTAGAAATCTGTCCAGTACTGCAAACACAGACACACACATGTCAATGCTAATGTACACACCAACCCTGCCTTGTTTCCCCCCCAAAAAGACATATTTGTTTTAGGTTGTAAACAAAGAAGTTATGTTTTAAGTCACTCAAAACAAGTTTTTAAGTGTGTCTTAAGAGAAAATGTAACATAAATAAGTAAAACTTTTAATTCTGGGGTGGGAACAGTTGTTGGTGTTGATTTTACAGAAATCTGGTGCTTCTGTTCAGCCTCAGAGGCACAGAAAACTATTTGGGATCAAGCTGCTGATGTAACAAGACAAACTAAACAAGTGTGACTTTATGCAAAAGAGCATGAAAAAGCAATCATGGACCACAGCTCGAGGCGTGCTGATCGTGTCTGCTGGAAAATTTAGTGGCTCAGCTGCAACAAATGTGCAGAAAAATGTATCCTAAAGTCTCCATCAATCAAATTCTGTACTGATCATGTCTTTGAGACAAGGTGAGCTCCTCGGGGATTGATCAGGCTGCATTTTTTGCCCTAAATCACAGCACTCGTTCACATTTACAAGGTAGATTTATTCCTCATTTTACAACACAGTGTTGTATAACAAGATTAAGGTGTAGTTCTCTTTTTGCTACTCACAAAGCACTGTAGTATAAGGTCTGGCTCCACACATGCACATTCTGCGAGAAGGGAATAAACACCCTGCCTTGTTTGCATTTCTTTAAACCAATCAGAAACATCTTACATGGAGCTAAGCCCAGTGATGGTGCTGCTGCAAAATAGCATCGAAGGGGAACTTGTTTTGGTGGAACATTTGCTTGTCAGGAGGCAAACTGTGGCATTAAAATGATTATATCACTGCAAAAGAAAAGGTAACAGTTTTTTTGCTTGTTTCTGTTCGTATCATTAGCATCCCAGGTGCTAATTTACTGTTTTCAACGCGTACGCTGCAGCCCAGAAGTTGTTCTCGTTTCCTGAGGACTTTGAAAACATAGATAGCAGATGCTGCGATGCTGCCTGAAGACTAGTGTCCTCTGGGCTCTGCACAAACACCTTCTCTCCCCTGTATTACTGATGCTCTCAGGGTAGATGGTTGTTCTGGCTGGTTTCAACAACTCACTGAAGAGTTTTGCTGTCCCGAGCCATACATATCCCACAACAGTTTGTAAGATTTCCAGTCAGGATGCTTTCAGTTGCTCCTTTGTAGAAGTTGACAAGAACTTGGTGCAGAAGTTTTTCCTTCTTAAGTTTCCTCATGAAATACAGCTGCCTCTGAGCCTTCTTTCTTACCAGGATGGAGATGTGTGATGTCCATGACAGGTTCTCTGTGAACCTAAAACTGTTCACGATGAAGAGAGCAGTGTGCGTCCTTGGCTTAGCTGACGTTGAGCATTAGGTGGTTTTCTGTGCTCCACTCTGCAAGGCTGTTGATTTCCTCCCGATATGAGTGACTGAAATTCGTCCGATCATGGTGGTACCATCTGCAAACCTCACAATAGAGTTTTCTCTGTTGATTTGTGTACTTATATTATCCCGAATGTTTCCAAAAATGTTCCATGGCAGAGAAATTTGCAATTTGTTCAATATAACATATAACATTTCACAGTTGTTGCTTGCTAGTTGCTGGTTGTTAAAAATTCTGGGAGAAAATGGATACGTCAGATGTGAGTGAGGAAGGAAGCTGGCAAACATGACTAAACATAAAGCGAGTAAATCTTAACAACATTACCTCATCAGTGAACATGATTCTCATCAGGTGGTTGTTTAACAGTAAAGACAACAACTCCCATGATCCCATCAAACTGTCTTTTGTTATTTTTTAATATTAGAGACCCCAAGCGGCAAAGCCTACATATTGTGCGTTTCACTGTTTCTGTGTTGCACGTTTTAATTAGCACATTGCTAATATTGTGGCATCATAGTGCCTTTTATTATATCTTTTCTAACATTAATATCGGGAAATCAATACTTAAACAATTTCCTGAACTTTTTTAAATCTTATATCATGACTTTTGACAGCAATGCTTATTAATGTGCACTGTCATTAAATAAACTGATAAAATAAGGAAAAAATAAAGGAATGAGGCCAAATTTAGCGACCCCGACCTTATTACCATCACATCTAAAAGGTGTCATCTGTTAAGTAGCTCACTGGCAGGATTTCAAGACTGTTTTCTGCACAATTCAGTTTGACAACTGTCCAGAAGTGATGAGTTGTGTATTTTCTGCCTGAAACCAGCTGATAAGCTGCAGCTCATCTTTGCTTGACCTCCATACTGCAGCTGGTGAAATCTAGATTACAGCAATGGATCTTATGTAACAGCTGTCGTTCGCTCTGTGTTTTGATGCAGCTGTGAGAGAGAAGAGTGTGTGCGCTGCCAACAAACATCAGCACGCTGCTGATGTCTGATTAGCATACGTAGCTCTCGCGGTCGGCTCGGCCCTCATTATGTGTCCGGGCCTCTCCGAGCTCTCTGGTCTGTGCTGATGGTTTGAGGCCGTGAAGGCTGAAGGTCGCTCACGTCTCTCTCAGGCTTGTTTACTTCCTGTCACTGAGCTGAAATGTTTTCCCCAGAGGAATCTGCTGAGAGCAGAACTGTCACAGACATCTTCCCCAACAAACATCACAAGACCAGACTCTGAAGTTCACATCCCAACAGTCAGGGTCTGAGGACTTACAAACGTCTAAGAAATGCTTCCTCGCATGTATTTGATGTTTCAAGTTCCTGAAAATGTACAAAAAATTTAATAATAAGTTTTAAATCAGTGACATGAAGACCCAGCGGCCTCTTTCATCTTTCATCTCAGTCACCAGCTCAACATGAAGCAGTGAGTGTGTTTACATGCAGGCAGAAAATTCTGTTTTCACCCAATTAAAGTAATATCATCACTTTATAGCATCACACGAAAACATCTCAGAGTTACCACGGTAACCTGGATGTTAGATTCACATGCAGGACGACAAACAGATGATAACATGTTGTGGTAATTATGACCAGTTATCAGAGTGTGCATAAAAATATATCCACAGATTCAGTTACTATAGACCATTTTTACAGTCTGTAAACAATGAGAAAGCTGCATGTGCATTTTGGCAACAGAAGTATGTTGGGCCACAACAGCTTGTCAACGAGCCGCTGCAAACACGAGCAGTTTTGATCGCGTCCTCGGTCCAGTCAACACATTTTATAGCTTGCAGCCACAAACGCCACGATTGCTCTCAAACAGCCGTGATCCTGTCAGAATTCTGAACAACTCAAGTTGACCAGAGGGAGACCGCTACCTCTGTTGGCGAAGTGCATGTGCAGCTTTTCAATGACATCAGCTGTAAAAGGGTCCATAGAGGAGATGCATGTGACACGACAGTAGGCAGAGTCACTGCAGATACACCCACTGAGTGGCAAAAGGGCGACTGAGTGGCAGTGTTGGCATTCAGCCTGAAAGAAATTTTCACAAACTGCTAAACGCTAAAGAAAAGAGAAGCAAAATGGATCATATTACCCCGGCTCCAAACTCAGCTCCCTGTCCACATGTCAATGTCCAAGAACCACTGTGTCTTTGGTCAGTTGTCAGGATCACTGTTGAGTCCAACTGCCTTTAATTTACCCAGATAATAGTTTGTTCTACTCACAGTTTTGCAGTTTCTCCTACTAAAGGTCATATTGCAGCGTAGCAGCGTTTCTCAAGTCCTCATCTTCAAGGCCTGCTCCTGACTGTGTTTTAGATGTTTCCCTGCTCCAACACTCCTGATTCAAATGATGACGTCATTCTCAGGCCTTGAGGACCAGGATTGGGAAACGCTGCTATACAGCAACAATCCTGAATTTCGAATATAATCAAATAATAATCAGTCAATCTGTGCAGCTCTGAGTGTTTTATATTCCTTGATGAATGTGTTGTGTATTCTTCAGTGGTGATGCAGATGTGGATGTGATGAAGAAATCTCCGCTGACACTGACTTGCAGTTGAAATAACGATTTATTACAGAAGTCAAGACAGCATCAAAACGAGTAGCCAGTATACTCGGAGAGGATGGCCAATATCACTCTAACCTGGAACTTCTCTGCATGCCCTTTTTAAAGGCGAGTTGCCTGGCATTCCCGAAGCAACACACCTGGTTGCAAATGTCCTAGCTGACAGCCCATGACCTGACAGATGCCCCTCTCTGATCCAGGGTCACTACCCAATCCCGGTGTCAGCAAATCACACACCAAAAAAAGAACCTTTTACTCCAAACGACATTCTTCAGGTTATGCATTACACAGGATGAAAATACACCACAAATGCAAAGATTTGTGGCTGTGGTTGTGTGTTTAAGTCTCAGACTGCTAGATAACAGTGTTGCTATCTATTGCTGCTGTTCTGATCACATAAAAAAGTTAATTATTAGTCAGACTTTGTTCATATGGTGGCATCCTTTATACGATGACAGTTTTCCTAAAAATAGATTTGAAAAACAGCAATATGTCAACTCCAATATAATGAATCAAAGCCTACGTGCGAAGGATTTAGTTGCACGTAGTGTTAACTTGCAGATTGAACCTTGTCTCACCCTCCCCTTTCAAGCACGCAGGAGAACCTGCAGGAGGCTCGAAACCTGTCAAAAAGCGAAAGGCTGCATTTGGTTTAGTCTGTTTTGGGCTGCTCTAATTTAACAAAAACAATTATTACTTTCTGGTGATTACACACCACACATTTCTGCCATATTCTGCTAATAAACCCCCCATTTAACTGTGTAAGATTACACAATTGACCTTTAAATTACATCATTGCTTTCCTGTTAAGACAGACTAATCCAAAAATCAGAAGAAAGAAGAGAAACCGTCTCATATCGAATATTTGCATGTATTTTTCAGGAGCAGGTGAGGATATCTGCGCTCTCTTGGCTCTTGTCTAAAAAGGTTCAAAGGCTCAAAGAGCCAGAACAAGACGAGACCACAGGAAACCTGCACACTATAAAGGAAAGAAGTCAACATGATGCAATAAGATGCAGCTAAAAAAAAAAAGAGAAAGATTCAAAGGGGAAGAAAAATGCACAAAAAAGTGAAGACATCCCAGCAGTTCACAGGCTGGACCGTCATCAACAGTGTTGTTAAAAACAGATGATTTAAACAGTTCAGGGCAGAGATGCTGTTAGATATCATGGATTTATTCTGGGCTCGTCCGGTGGTACATTCATTTTTGGACTGATTCTGTGTTTTCTAACAGGATTATCCTCCCTGACAGAGTTATTGGTTATTTTGGGATCTCTGAGCGCATTTTAATTCTTCCTTTTCAACAGGACTAAACATGTAAAGACCAGCTGTCGGCAGAGGAACCAGCAGCACGCTGAGGGTTTAGTTTTGTCGGGGACTTTTACAGCTGCAGGAGCTAAAACAGCAGTTTGTCTTCATGTTGGCGCGAGAGGAAATTTCATGGGATTATTCAGATCAAAAGGTGCTACAGGCTGCCCAACATGAAAAGGGTTCATCATCATCAACTGTTGAATCTGATTAAATTTCTTCTGGTTTGGTTTGTGAGATTCTTTTTATTTTTTGTTATTGTGTGAATCTAATTCAACCCTTTCAAACACTGAAGTCACAATTATGTGAGCAACTAACGAATATTTTCAGTGTTGATTAATCTGTTGATTGTTTTCCTGAATAAGTAATTAGTTGTTTGGTTTATAAAATGTCAGAAAATGGTTAAAAACATTGATTAGCATTTCTCAAAGCCCATGATGACGTTCTCAAATGTTTTGTTTTGCTCACAAACCAAAGATGTTCTAAGAAACCAGAAAATATTCACATTTAAGAAGCTGAAATCAGAGAATTTTGACTTTATTTTCTTAAAGAATTACTTATAGAACTGATTATCAGTTATCAAAATAGTTGGAGATCGACTCAGTAATCGATTCATGATCAATTATTTCATTAGTCATACAGTTTTAGTCGCAATAGCACAAAGACTGAGGCAGTGGTAGACCTGAAGTTGGCTGCTGACTCAACAGAAATCATCTTTGTTGCTGTTACTCAGAGTCGGACTGTTTGCTGGACTGGTTTATTATTATCTACTGATCTGATCGATTGTTTTACAGCTATCAGTCAGACCCTGTGTGTTTCCAGGGAAACAGAGAAGTTTTGTTTAGTTTTAATTTTGAGAGCAAATTGCCCCGCAGTGTGAACACATTATTATTTTATCCTTTATTTTGTTGGTAACCTGTTGTATAATCAGAATATTACACTCGAGGGTGAGCTTTACCATCGTTATTGGAATGACAGTGATGCGGTGGGGGGTAATGGATTACATGTAATGGGATTACAAAATCTGGATCCAGAAAAAGGCACCTGTGTTGCACAACAGTTACAGATAAAAAGACGTAATCAGATTACAGATACATTTAGTAAAAATAGGGATTATTAAAATAAAGAACGATATGCTATCATGCACAGTGATACACACAGCTGCCAATTTATTATCATGAAAAAAATGCTTCACTGGGTGGAAATTTCACCACTTTTTGTCCTTAAATCAATTAATCAATCAATAAACTGCGCACAACAAAGAAAGGAACTGCTGGACAAACTAATAAATCCTACAAGGAACATAAAACACTGCAATGATCAATCTATTATTAATCGACAATTAGCCTAATCTGCATCTATTTTGATAATCGATTAATCATTATGAGACTTTTTTAATTTTAAAAAAACCCTCAAATTTCTCTGATTTTAGCTTCTTAAATGTGAATATTTTTTGGTTTCTTTACTCCTCTCTGACCGTAAACTGAATATTTTTTAGTTGTGGACAAAACAAGACATTTGAGGACTTTGATCAACATTTTTCACTGTTTTCTGACATTTTATGGACCAAACAGCTAATCCATAAATTGGGATATTAGGCTAAACAATTTCACTATATTTTATATTGAGGTAATCCAAGTAATGGGAAGTAATGAAGTTACATTACTGTGATAATTGGTTTAAATTACCAACAGGTAATAAGTAACTGTACTGGAATACATTTTTAAAGTAACCCTGCCAACACTGTTTAAATCTATTATGAACTATTAAACAATGTTTTTCTTTCATGTTTATAAGGATGCTGAGTTCAGTAATGTTCTTCTGGGCACCAACAGCTTGTAAATAAAAAAGAACACTGAACAAAATAATTAAACCATTATAAAACCAAGCTCCTCACGAGCCCCTTAAGGTAGAAATCTGCTCCAAAAATGTTGATATTTATTCTGTTTTTAGTCGTCGAACGAGTCGAACTTTTATAGTTTGCCAGGAGAAAAACTTCAGTAACACTCTGACATTAAAAATCCCACACAACTCCCGGTGCAGAAATGTTTCTTCTCGCTTAGAGACATTCATCCCCTTCATAAAAAAACACAATGACTCCAGCAGCAGCAGCAGCAGAGGAGGAGGAGGAGGAGAAGGAGGAGGAGGAGGAGAGGCGAACGCCAAATTAAATTAAGCTAAAAGACTAGTTGGTCCTGGGAGGGTGCTGCGGAGAGGAAATGCCGAGCCTCCGGGGAGGAACCAACCTTTCCATCCGAGAGGAGCAGATTAGGCCGGATTAGTGCAT
>JAJHUR010029427.1:715-17068 GCA_027495735.1 Lutjanus campechanus | reverse complement strand
AAAAAAAAAAAAAACTGCTTCAACCCTTAAAAGAAAATAAACAATGAGAAATATTCTTATAAGACATAACATCATATAAGTGAGCACAACTAAGAAAAAACCTTTGATAATTTGTATTTTGATAAAAACAGACTGAATATATTGATTATTGTGGGAACAACAAAAATAAAACACTGGAGAATTTGAGAAAAAAATAATAAAATCACAAAATGTGGAACAGGTTATATTTTTAGAATCAAATGTTACAGCCTGTTATGAGAACAAAGTGGGTTAATTTCAGAAAAGTCTCAACATTTTTAAGAATTTTTTTTTATTATGGAAAAAAAAGTTGATATTTTAAACTAAATTTTGCCTAAAAAAGTGTTTGTCAAATCTAATCATGACAAATAATTTTGCTTTTTTAAACTGAAAAATAACTTTATCTTGTAATTACTGACTGTTTTATCAAATTACTTTTTTTTTTTTTATCCTCGCAGCTTTATGACATTTTTCCTCAAAATATTTTAACTTTATTCTTGAAATCTTGTAGATGATGTTTTTGTATTTTCATTATTTATCAGATCATCATTTTGTTTTCATCATTAACTGCATATTTTCACTTTTTTTCTTGGTTTTAACTCAGAAACATTCTTGACTCTCTCTTTGTCTACATGTGAATGTGTGTGTGTGTGTGTGTGCGTGTGTGTGTGCGTGTGTGTGTGTGTGCGTGTGTGTGTGGGTGTGTGTGTGTGCAGGCTGTTCCGTTCAGAGGTCACATCACAGGTGGGCTGCGTCCGGGGAAGAAGATGGTGGTGTTCGGTGTTGTGGACTCTCGTCCTGACAGGTACAAACACACCTTCATGTATTGATCCACCGTGCCTCTGATTGATCAGGATCAATATGAGACTTTTGTTTGAGTTCTTCCTCCATTTTCATCATTTTTCTCGCCTCACTTCCTTCAGGTGGTGACATGTAACTTAAGAACTTTACTCGACTCTTTTCTTGTCACTTTATCGCTCTAATCCTCAGTAGATTTATTCATTTACGACTCAGGTTTACAGAACAAGATTTAGTTGTTTCCCTTTTTTTCTTCTCACAAAAACAAATGTTTTGTACAGAAATGATATAAAGTAGATCAGCTGCATAAAAGATGGAAATATTTTACTTTTTACTACATTTATCTGACAACTTAAGTAACTAGTTACTTTGCAGATTCAGATTATTTATGCAAAATAATAAATTCTGATGTATCATTATAATATTAGGCAGTCAGCTGATATGAAATAAGTTTAAATTAATCCCACGTTTACCAGCAGCAAAATTAAAATCATGAACATTTTAATGCATCAGTGTTTATCGTCCAACAATATGATCAAATTGGAGAGCAGTTTATGTCCACATCCCTCCAAACTCATCCCCAAAAGATGTTTCAGGGGGTCGGTCATTGAATTTGTGGCTGTTATTATCAGTGTTTTTTAATCTAATTTCATTTTTAATGTTGGCGGAACTGGTTGAGTTGTGGTGACATTGCAGCAGGTGCTTCACCGTCTGTCGTCTGGCGGGGATCTGCTCTCTGATTCCTGGACTATAACATGAGGGCTTTGTCCACCTGTTGTCACGTCTTCTGAATCACCACTGTGCTCTTTACAAAGGATGTTTTCAGGCGGTGGGGCCAGAACATCGAGGGGGATCAGGGCAGGTTGGGGGTGGAAGTGATGGAGAGGGTCTGGGTGGAGGGGCAGAGGGGCAGAAGTCTCAGGAGTCAGGAGGGAGTCCTGGAAAAAAGGTCGCAACGCCCAAAGGAATTCTGTTCTAGTGTATTTTATTCTGAAATGGGCCGTTCTGCATGATGAGAACTTGGTGTTGAGTTTTCATGAGTTTGAGTTGAGTATTTTTACTTTTACTTGAGTAAAAGATCTGAGTACTTCTTCCACCTCTGTTATTTGAATCTGGCTGAGAAACTTTGAATTATTGGATCATCTGAATCATGTTGTCAGATTTTCACAGCTGGTTCCTTCGTTCCTCTGTTAGGTTCTACGTTGCCCTGACATGTGGCTGTGGAACATCTGGGGAACCTCCGCCTGATGTGGCTCTGGAGCTCTGCGTTCGATTCAGGGACCGGCAGGTCCTGCGTAGAGCCTGTGTGTCCGGATCCTGGGGGGACGTGGACAGAACTGTTCCCTTCTTCCCCTTCATCAGAGAGCAGCCGTTCAAGGTACCAACATCTGGAAACATCCGACTCAGAACCTGGACCGCGGTTCTCAGTGTCAGAGAGAGAGAGTGTGTGTGTGTGAGACTGTGGGGACATCTTGTGTGTTTTTTAGGGACCCTAACTGGTTTTGACTCACAGTTTGTTGTAAATCTTTGTCAGGTTTCACTTTAAAATGTCCAACGTGTCCAATCAGATCTCGTCTCTCCTCTCAGATCGAGATTCACTGTGAGCACAGTCGTCTTCGCGTGTTTGTGGACGGACAGCAGCTGTTTGACTTTTACCACAGAGTGACGTCCCTCAGAGACATCGACACGTTGTGGATCAAAGGCAGCATCACCGTCACCAAACTGGCCTGAAGTACGAGTCGAGTTACTGTTGAACTGTTGAACTGTTTGGGAACAAACTGCCTGAACTCAGCTCGTCTGTGTTCACACTGGACATTTTCATCCAACATGTTTAATACTGGAGACAAATACGCTCATATGGAAGCTCTGAGAGGCCCTGAGATTTTTTAAATTTCTGATCTAAAGGGTTTTCTGACTTAATAACAGGTGAAAAAAGGTTTTTTTTTTTAATGAAGTGAATGGTGACCAGTTTTCAAATGTAAAAAAAGCACATAAAATGCCTCCATACTGCCAAGTCAGTTTGAAAACTGGTCACCATTCACTTACATTATCTGGGAGATTCTGCAACTCTGTTTTCTTGTGAAACTTCAGCAGTGTTTTCTGGGAAAATGTCACAGTTGATCCATCGCTGAGCTCCGCCTCCAAACAGCATCTGTCCAATCAGAGGTTAGCAACCGTAACTATGGCTGTCAAACTTTCCATCTCTCTCCGTGTTGAAGGTGAGCAGGAGGCTCTGAGGAGAGAGATACTCTGCGTTTCATGAGTCTGGACGGTGACGTCTTTTTTGTCTCTCAAAAACGTGAAACACAAGGGCGCACGTGTGGTGAACGGATTAAACTCCGTCTTCATCTGCTCTAATGTTAGCACGTGTGGCTAACTAACACTAGCTTACTAGCTGCAGTAACTTTCCCTCCAGACAAACTTGTTAGATCCACTGCATCTGTATTTGTTCTGTGGGGGTTTGAGGAGGAGGATGTGGTCTGATGAAGAACCAAAGATGCATCTCTCTCTGACTCGCTGTCTCAGGTCTGAGCCGGGTTAGCTTAGCTCTTATCCCGGCTCTCTTCCTGTGGTGATCGCGGTCCGGCTGGTCTGGCTGGGTGATCCTTTTCCCACGTTAATGAGAGTATTTCTGTCATCTATCATGTATACCTGCTGTATTTCACCATCTGACCAGTGTTTGCTGAGATGTCAGCTAGCTTTAGCCTCAGTCTGTTAGCATTAACGTCATGTACACAGATGTCAGGTAACTTTACACTTTCACAGGGTTCTTACTGTAAAACGTCAGCTGGAGATTTCTCAGCTGACTCAAGTCGAGTCAGAATCAGAATCAGAAATACTTTATTGATCCCTGAGGGGAAATTGTCAGCATTAGCATTAGCTTACATCATCCAGCTACACTTATGAAATCTGCTCGTGAGTCATTATTGTAGCTGACAAAATCCACCGTCGTCAGCTAGAAATGAGAATCTGCTTTTGTTTACGTCTCTGAGGAATCACAGACCTCGTGTTTCAACAATTACTCACAATTTCGATGTTAAATCTGCGAGAATGGAAAGCTTGACAGGCTTAGCAACAGTAACTAAGGAGGGCGGGGCTTAGCGAAGGGTCAGTTGCAAATCCTGGCTGCTCACTGGGTGATGATGTCAGATCATTTGTTAATATGTCGACCTCGTGTGAAGAGTGTGTGGAGAAATTAAAACTCACCTGGAAGAAAACAATAAATACTTATAGTCCTGTTTAGAACATGGGGTAGTGGCGCACTTCGGCCTCTTGTGGCTGAAATTAGTATTACAACAACAACAACAACAACACTTAAGCCAAAAATAAAAACAAAGAAACAAACAAACAAAAAAAACTTTTTTCCACTTGTTCTTAAAGTTCATAAACACAGGAAGTGGGTCATCTTTTTGTTTCACACTTGCCTCTCAGGGCTTCTGTACAAATCTGTGTTCCATGATGTACAAATGAAAACCAGATCAAACAAATCGTGTGAATCATTTGTTTGAAACGGTCAGTTTTGAATTTTTTGGATCAGACGATGCAGTTTCGACCATAAATTACTCTCGTTTGATTTGTACATCATGAAACACAGTCTGAGACTTTATATTGACGAGGTTACTTGATATTTATCTTTTTTCTCGTTTCTTTTATATTTTCGTGTGTGTGAAGCTGAACAGAAATCACTCAGGAACTACTTATTAACACGCTGCCTGCTGATGATTAAACGATTAAAGAAGCACTAATAAGTTATTAAATCAAACTTGATTTCACTGTAATTAAAACTTCACTCTGTGTTTGTGATTTTGGTAAATCTGTTGTGTTTTGACGTTTTAAACTTTTCCTTTATTTTATGATAGAACTTTTTATATTTCTACATTTTTGGCATTTAGCAGCTTATAGTGACGTTTCGATCAGCTATAATATTCTGACACTTGTTCCAGTTTGTCCTAAAAACAGCCTCTTATTGTTGTTTAAATAGTGTCATAGTTCTGTGCAGGTTATTAGATTTTTGACAATATTTTCCGACTCATTTTTGGCCGATTGTTGATGTTGTTACAGATGTTTGAATGTATCTTTTACACTAACTTCAGAGAACATCTCTCCTGTTGTGGAGTTAATATATTATGAAGCCTTTTCTAATCCTGACGGCTCGCTGACAGATACAGAAATAAAATAAAATGTTTTTCAAAATGTCCACATTCACTGAGTGAAATAAGAAAACTGATGTTTCTCTGTCGTATCATTTCTACAGATGTGATGTGTAACATGTTTAACTACCTCAAACCGCAAAGTATGATGTCGAGCTGCCATCTATAATTAAAAGTATATGAACATGGATCTCTATATTATTAATGAAGCCTTCTGTTTGAACTCTCTTCTTTTTATATTCATTGTGTGACATATTTTAATGCCACATATTATCTGTGTGCTGTCATTTCTTTTTTGTTGTTGTTGTCCTTTTCAAAATAAAGTGATTAATGATTATATTTCATCCATTTCATCATTTGTCACTGAAAGTGAAAATGTAGAATCACAGGAAATCAATATAATTCATGTGACCAAACATTATCATATGAAATTAAATTAAATTAAAATCAATTTATATCTTGTTATTATTATGCAACCTCTTGTTATAAGCCATGTGGGATGTTTAAACTTTTATTTTATAGATTACTAATATTTTTATTGATCAAATATTTTTCCTTATTATTTTTTCTAGTATTTTATTAATAGTTTTTACATATTTTACCAATATTTAACGGTTTTATTTTAAGGTCTCTGGATATTATTTGGATTGCCTAAATTTAAGATATTTTACAAGAGTTTTTGGAGACGTTACCAATATTTTTGGATATTTTATTTATATACATTGAGATATTTTACATATTTCTACTTTGATATCTTACACATGTACTTTTTTTGGTTAATCAAATATAAATTTATAAAAAATACAATGTCAGACAAAATCAGACATTTTTGACATTTTCCGAAAACTTTCTCTCAATAATAATGATAATAATAATAATAATAATAATAATAATAATAATAATAATAATAATAATTGTGAGCGATACATAAGAATTATTAAATAAAAAGTCTTAATCATGAGTCATATGAGGAACAAAACATTTATGAGATAAGAGGTCATAATTATGAATCAAAAAGACATAATTATGAGATTTAAAAAATAGAATTATGAGGTAAGAAGTCAATTATGAGTCTAAAAGTTATAATTATCAGGAAGGAAACAATTTATGAGATAAGAAGTTATGATTATTAAAGCAAAAAGTCATATTTATGAGATAAGATATTTGCATTATGAGATAGGAAGTCATACTTATGAGATTAAAATTACAATTTCACCTTTTTTAATCTCATCATTTTGACTTTTTATCTCATGAGTATGAGTTTCTATGTTGATGTTTTGTGTGTTTTCTGTCAGAAATGCTCCACTGACCTGCTGTACCTGTTAGACATGGAAAGTTTCGGAGGAGCCAAACAGCGCAGCACTGAGCCAACCTGCCACCGCGGTGCATGCTGGGTGATATTGAGGCAGGGTAGCAGCAGCAGCAGCAGCAGCCGGCTGACTCAACCTTCAGTTTGTGCTTCACTCTCAGCCGTCCTGCGCTCCTCAGCTGGCTTCACCTGACACCGTGTGGACGGCGCCGTCTTTAACTGAGTCATGGACATCAGTGGACAACATCTCACGGTCAGATCAACTGTTTCTGTCGGTTACTGAGACACCTGCTGTCACACCAGGCTGGATGATGAGGAGAAGCTAAAGCTAAAAGCTAAAGCTAGCTAGACGTTCAGGGAAGATGCTTGTTGTTGTCGTTAGCTAGCTGCGTAGTTAGCTCAGGTAGTTCACTTCTCACTTACTTGAATCTGATGCTGTTGCTTTACCAGCCTTTATAAATGTCAGATGACCGTGTATTGTTCTTGTTTAGCATCATAAGCGACTCGGAAAAGTGGCTGAAAACTAATTAACTGCTAACATCGCTCATAGCAAAACCGTTAAGTTAGCCTGGCTTTTGGATTTTCTGCACAGGCTAACGAAGCTAAGCTAAACTGGCTACCGTTACACCCCACCTCAGCGAAGTGTCTCGGCCTTGTAGTTTAATTAGATGCCTTCTAGTCAGTGCTAACCTAGCTAGCTGTTAGCCTCATGTCAGGTTAATCCCAGTCTAGTCGTTTTCTGTTCCACATGACGCCTCGACTCAGCTGTCATCTCTCAGCTGAGCTAACGGGAGCACTAGCCAGCCCGTTAGCCTGCTAAGCTAGATGCTGACCGATTTAGCTACGTTAGTTAGTTAGCCTCCTAGCTTCACTTAAGTTAAATACCAACGTCAGACAAGTGAGGTAATATGTATAAAACTTGGCTAACTCGAGAAAGTGTCAGATTGTGGTATGAAACAGTCAGCTGTCCAAACAAGCTAACCTTGTCATGAAGGTGACAGCTCGTACTAATAGATCACATATTATGTTTGCTGATAAATTAACTCACTTGGACTTTATGTGAGGTTCAAGTCCTGGTCCAAAACAGCTGCTTTCACTTAACATGCATTTTAATTTAGGGCTGGGCAGTAAATCGATATTGTGGTATGAGTCTAGATATCATGTTAGATCCTGGATGTCGTTACATTGTGATGTGGCTTTAAAAGCTGCATCATTACAGTGAAGTGGTGTAACTTTTGCAGACCGACTAAAACTGACATCAGAGACTAAATAAAACTTTTTATATCAATATTATTAGAGCTGCAATGATTAGTCCATGATTAAATCAATTGACAACTATTTTGATAATCAGAAAATTAATCAGTTTGAGTTTGAGAACTTCTCAGATTTCAGCTTCTTAATGTGAATATTTTCTGTTTCTTTACTCTCCTCTGACAGTAAACTGAAGATCTTTGGGTTGTGAGTAAATCAAGACATTTGAAAACGTTTTGAGGAATACTGATCAATATTTTTCATCATTTTCTTACATTTGAGTGCAGTTATTAATTGATTGATCAAGATAATAATCAACTGATTAATTGACTATGAAAATAATTGTTAGTTTCAACCCTAAATATCATATTGGCCAGTATTCTTTATATTCCAGTATTCTTTACCTGACCGATAAAGAGGAGCTGTCTGTCTGTCTATTGATCTATTGTTCTGTCTAAAATAAATAAAATAAATAGCTAAATAAACTAAAGTATTGTTCAGTCTCAGTCAGCTGCTGAATATTTGAATGCAGTTGGTCAGTTAGAAACAGGTTGTAAAACAAGAAGCAGCTTCTCTCTGTTTGCACCTTGTCTTCATTAATATTTAGTCTTGTCTTGTGTTAATCTACATCACCTCAAACATGTTTTCTGCATTAAATGTAATGAAAAAGTTTTAATATCTAGAAACACATACGTCAGTGCCAATATATCTGTGATAGACACATATCGGGCCAGTGTATCAGCTAACCAGTATATATATTGGTCTGGCTCTAATGTAAATAAATAAATAAATATAAATAATATATGTATGTAGATTTGCCTCTTAAACATCATCTATGCTCTTAATACGACAGACATCAAAACTTAACATGTATGTTTGACATGTATAGAATTATGTGGTAAGAAATTAAGAAAACAAAGCAAAATGTTTTTATTTTAGATTCCTAAAAAGCCCAAAAGTCCGACACGCTGCCTTCTGTTTGTCTTCCTAGGAACAAAAATGTTATTAAATCTTTGATTTCAAGTGCAGAAGACTTTGTGAGGGAGTATCTATGCTTTTTATTCTCCTTCTCAGTCCACTGAGGTTAAAATCAGCAGCTTCCAGAGACAAATTAAAATCTTTAATGTGGACGGAGGCACAGATCTTCAGTGTAGTTCCTCTGGAAACAAATGTTTTGTCCGTTGCCGACTCGTTTTTCTGGACCTGCGTGTCTGTAGTCCTTGTCAGCGCTGCCTGGGTGTAAACTACCTGCTCCCAGGTATTCTGACAGATAAGACCAGCAAAGCAAACACACGTCCTCGACTCCGCCCACTGGCTCCGGTTGGTGGTTGAGAATGCAAACAGAGTTTCCTCTTTCAGTCAGAAATCCTGGTGTTGAGAAACTCCGGTTTGTGACTCACATGTAATCATAATTGAAACATCAGAAAGTTTTGGGTAACACTTTTGTTTTATTCGATTGTAATAACTTCTAATAACTTCTCAGAAAGGTTGCAGAAAGAAATATGTAATTTGGTAAAATACTGTTAATATGTTACACAAGCAGAGCTGCAACAAGTTTGAATCTAAGCTCCTCTAAAGTATGAATGCTTGAATACTTTATCAATACTGTACTATGTGTTATAAATGATCTGATACTAACATTAGAAAAATGATTGAAGTGCTGCTTCAAGACCTCAGTTCAGTTTTTATTGTCAGTGTTCACTGATTTTTCTGTTTTCTGAACAATGTGCAGGTTGTTAATTTAACAAAAAAACATCTTATTTTGTTTGCCAAGGACTTTTTCATTTTACTGTGTTATTGAAAGAGTCACTGAGAACTTTAATTATTTTTTTAATATTTAGTTTTACTAGGATTGTATCAAGAACTGCAGTGATAAATCGATTCACTGTCTTCTGTGAATATCAACCGTTTTAATGATCAATTAATTGTTTTGAGCAGTTAAACAAAAAGAAGGTAGCTTCTTTAATGTGAGTTTTTTCCAGTTTCGGGGACCAGACAAGACATTTGAGGATTATTTTTTCCATTAATCAGCACCAAATTTTATCTATATTTTGCCAGGAAAATTACTAAATTAATAGAAATCAATAAACTTATAATAATAGAAAATAAAGTGTTACTAAATTATGTTTGATTGCACTGCAAATCACACGACCATTTAATTTTCATGTCCTTAAAGAGTCTTTTATCTTGTTGGTGAAACAAATACTGCAGGTGAAAATTCTACATCGAAGGTGATAGTAGTTTTATCAATAGGTTTGAAAAATCCCTGATAATTCTGGATTGTTTCTGTGACTTCTGTGTAATAATCAGCGCACAGCTGTCCTGGTAACAGGCACAGCTGTATGACAGGAACTCTACAGATGTTAAAAGTTTATAAGGACATATTCAAGGAAATGAAGAAAACATTTCTCAGGTTTTGGAAAAGTAAACAACATGTAAGGAGGCTAAATAAGAGTCTTCTGCTGCATGTTGCCCTGAAGTTATTTATTAGTTCAGTGTAAACAGAACAAACTAAACAGACTGATGTGAGGCGTCATAGTTTATGTTCTCTGTCTCAGTTTTATATGTCACAGTATGTGTTTCTTATTACCACTCCATTACTGTCAATTTGACTCCAATCTGTCCTCTTTTAGTACTTAAGTAATTCAATTTCTGCTTCGGCTAAAACCACAAATCAACCTAATTGGTCCTGGAGCATCACAGAGAGCTGCGTTTGTTTACTCCTCGTGTTTATGAAGGCAGGACGGTGCTTAAACACGTGTATTTGTGTTTTATTTATTTGTGTCTGATGACGTCTCCTCTCGCTGTCTCAGGTGTAGCCAGGAGGATTCGTTGATCGCCAGAGAATCATGGAGCCAGATGTCATCCGCATGTACTCCTCCTCTCCGCCGCCGATGGAGGACGGCGCCGAGGACGAGGACAACGAGTTTGGAGACTTCGGCACCTTCTCCGGCGTCCCAAACAGCATCAGCTTCACGGAATTCGACACCCCGACCACTTTCAACCAGACCCAGGCTCTCACCGCCACCTCCCCGCCCGAGCTCATCAACAGCAGAGGGGTGATTGGATTCAGCCACGGCTCCTCCAACGGCACCCTCAGCCCCGGTAATGAGCTGTCCAAGGCTAATGGCGTCGTGCCAGCGTGCCACCTGGGCAGCAGCCCCTCAGAAAGAACTGAGATGAAAAAGGTTCTCTCCAGCACCCTGGATTTCTCAGTGAGCGACACCGACGGCAGCGAGCCTGCTGACTGCAACGGCGGCGGCACGGAGGTGCTAACAAACGGGTTTGCGACCTTCGACGTTCAGGGAAGCCCTTCCTCGCAGAATTCTGTCCACTCTCATTTAAAAGGAACGTCCACCGAGGACACGGGCAGCGTCCCCGTCGGCAGCCCAGAGGACGATTTTGCAGACTTTGCTGCTTTTTCCAATGCTGAAGGACACCTCAGCCAGACGGCAAATGAGGACTTGGACACCCCCACGGGGGGTGGCTGGCTGACGGAGAACTGTAATATAGCGCAGGGAACGACTTCAGAGGACAATGTCAGGGACACAAACAGAACTGGACCCAACACATCCGGCTCTGATTCCACATTTGTTCCCATCGAGCCCCCGGACGGCTCGTGCAACACGGACCGGGGCGCTCGCACAGACGCCGACTCTCATCAAAGGGACGTAGCCTTTGCACAGGAGCACTTGGCCTCAGAGGCAGTTTGCACTAACAAGCCCCTCGCTCTGAACGGGGTGGATGTAGCCGACAGGGACAATTCCAAAGACGCCACCGCGGGCTGCAGTGAAAACGACCTCTCGCCTGACGCAGCCGGAGACGGCGAGATGGGACAGTCAGACGGGAAGGGCTCCGGTAACGACACTGAGACAGAAACTGAGACGGAGACATCATTCGGCCGACCCCTGTCGACAGACGCTCTAGAGGAGTACGGAGACATGAGCACCACGGGCTCGGTGCCCTCCCCGCCTCTCCAAGGGGAAACCGCCACGCCCGCCGACCACAGCCAGCTGGCAGAGGACGACGAGGACGAGGACTTTGGGGACTTTGGAGACGCCGGCTCATTCAGCGGTCAGGGCTTTGCCGATTTTGACCAGCTGGATGTCCAGCAGGAGCAGAGCAGATCGCACAGCTCCGCCCCTGCACAGGAAGCTACAGACGCCAAGGACGATGACGACTTCGGCGACTTTAACTCCCCCAAGTTTCACAGCGGTGAAAATGAGGGGGAGGACGGAGGCAAGTTTGCAGACTTCCCCGTCAGTGACAGTTTTGGGAATTTCAGCTCGGCCGCTGAGGGCGCGGACGGCGAGGCGGATGCAGGGTGGAGCGCCTTCGGGGAGCTGGAGCAGCAGCAGCAGGTGGAGGGGGAGTCCTGGGCAGCCTTCAGCATGGAGCAGAGCGTCGCTCCTCCTTCAGAGAGCAGAGAGGAGGAGGAGGAGGAGGGGGAGGAGGAGGAGGAGTGGCATGAAAGTGAACTTCCTCCAGTCAGTGAGGAAGCCAGCAGGACAGACAGACAGTCGGTAAGCACTGTGGGACATAAACTGGCTAGTTTGGCCGTCATTGAAACATGGAATTAAAGGGATAGTTTGGATCAATTGGTTGTCCATAGTCAGTCCACTGCAGTAGATGGAGGTCGACACACCCCCAGTTTGGAGAAGCAGCAGGAGTACCAATGGACAGAGTCAGCAGCAAAATATACTCTAACCAGCTAAAAATCAAGTTATTATTCACCACTTTACCTTCCTGTCAAACAGACTCTTCTGATGAGAAACTGCATTAATATGAGTCAAACATAACTCTCTCCAAACCAGCCTGACTCCTGTGACTCCTCTGTCATTTTATCTTACAGAACAGGGGAGTTGCTCATTGTCCGATGCCCCAATCTGTTAGTTTGTTTGTGATATTTTGTTTGTGGTATTTTAAAGAGTTAATTCAGATTCACTGAAGTGTGTCTGTGAGGTAAAATGACTGTATTTGCTAATTGGAGTCTGGTTGCTTTGCAGAGAGTGATATTTAGCTACGTTATGGTGGTTTACTGTCAGAAAACACTGTCAGACACTAAGTATAGTGCACATTTAAACTGATATTTTATATAAATATAGTAGATAATAAAATACATGCTTCTATTTTATTTTAGTGTTTTAGGTTGGAGTTTTCCTGTCGATTAAAAAAACAAATTAGACTAGTCTTACAGTAAGAAGACAACCAGAAGACAGTTTTTATTGATAATGTTAAACATTGTCCCATTTAGCCATTTAAAGTTGTTGATCACATTCTGCAAGAATCAAATCCTACAAAACATGACAACAACTCGCTAAATGTTTCAACTTGTCAGACCGAGCAGGATCACAGCGTCTGCGGGTAAACGTCATGTCACCCGGAGCTGACGTGAGCTGCCAGTCTGACACACGCAGTGTGGCTAACGCGAGCAGTTCAGCAGCCTGCTCTGCTACCAGGTTAACGTCCACATGTCTGTGCTGAAGCTGGCTGCACATTGCTCCAGTCGAGTGGTTATATCCCCTTAAAGCACACTTCATTCAAACTCAGTAGAAAAACATGTAAAGCTCACCAAAACTGTCTTTGTTAGGCTGCCCGCTCTTCTAACAATCATCAACTCTGGTTTGGTCGAATTAAATCCTTAATTTATCGCTTGAAAACGGTTCAGAGAGTCTGACTCTACAGGCTGTCACCCAGCTCGGAGCGCTCGGACTGAGTGGGCGTGTTCTGTACCGCTGGATGAGAGCGTGTTGCGGAGCAGCGGCTGTCACTCTGCAGACCGTCGCATTAGCAAAATAAAATGACAAAAATACAGAGCGCCGATGGATATATATATATTCATCCGATCACCCAACCCTACCAGCCTCCACTCGACCTTATTTTCATTTTCTACATCAAAATACTGACAAACTGACTCTGGTTTTATTTGTCCGTCTGAGCTGATAACAACATACGGACATTAGAGAGAAGAGAAGAGAGCTGCAGCCCTGACTACTAACATCTACATCTACTTTATACATGAACAAAATATTGATAAATAGCTTAACTTAATAGTATTTCTAGAGCCAACTAGTGAGGATGGCGACGTTTAATCATATAGTTGACCAGTTGCGTACATCCTGAATTTTAGGTGGTTAAAATACGTGTTGCAGCTGACTCTGTCCACAGCAGTACATCGTTTAGCTTCCTACACCTTTACTCCTGCTGCTTCTCCAAACTGGGGGCCTGTCGACCTCCATCTACCACACTTCTACACTGATATGTCCAAATATCTGTCTCAGGTCTGAGACAGTGATGTCACTTTATTCAAAGTGAATAAATTTTGATGGTTTTTAATGAGCTGTTAACAATCACACTTGTCCCAGACACTTAGACGACACCCTTTTTTACTTTGGCAGACCAGATATAATAATCATGCACGTAGAACCAGATGAGAACCAGAAGAGGAAGTTATTTTCTCATTTAAATCAGTTTGTAGTTGTTTGTTCACGTTCAGCTGAGTCACAGCCGTCATACCAACATCCACTGTTTGTATTAAACATGAACTGACCCATTAATGAGACGGGAGGTCAGTCCTCTGACTGAGTAGAACAGAACAGAAAACTCTGCCAACAGAGAAAATAAATCAGACGGTGTCCTGAGATGCCTCGACCTGCGCGATGTGCGGCGGTGTGGGTGTGGAGGAACAGTGATGACTCACTGATGTGTAGGTAAACTGCTGCCAGGCTCCGCCCTCAGGATGTGACCTGCTCAGGTATTTAAACTGAAGCACATTCCTGTCAGATTAACACACACACGCTCAGTAATGAGCCTCGTCCGACTGCAGCGGCTCAGTGCAGGAATCACTCACAGATGTAACGGTGACGCAGAGACGGCGGCCAGTCTGACCAGCCGGAAACTGGGTTATAAACTTTTCAACTGGTGCGTCTGGTGTCACGCTACGCTAATATTTTTGGAACAGTCCGAGAAAAGACTCTATTTAAAGAGTTTCTCCATATTCAGCTGTGGAAGGAGTAAAAACCAGGGTTGAATTTTAACGATTCTGGTTCTGATTATTGATTCAAGCTCTTAATGAATCTCAGTTCAGATTGTTTGAGTTTCACACAAAAACTTTTCATCATTTCAGCTTCACAGACATAAAGTTTGTCTGCTTTTCCCTTTAATTACGGATGATATTATTATTATCGTTATGATTATGATGATGCAGAGCTACACACTTAATCGCAATTGCAATAAAAATCGTAATATGGCCACAAGTTCAATGTCCAAATCACTGAACCAAATCTATCAATTAAATGTTTGAAAAAGGAAAAAGAGAAAACAGCATTATAATGATGTACTGTAGCGCTGCAGAGACGACCTGACATAAACATCTTGTTCTCTAAATGAAAAACAACATATTTGTTTGGAGCAGACCTCGATAAATATCACATCTTCTTTCATTTTATTTTTCTTCCAGCGTAATGCAAAACTTATCATTTCCACGAGTCGTATCGCAAATCTCAACAGCACTGTCAGTCACAATAATGAGCTATATGACTTTTGTACTAAATCATGCAGCTCTGTTATTATGTGAGGCTGAAACTTCATCTTAGTGGTGAAAAGTTCTGTGTCAGTTAATGTTGATGGACTGTTTGTGTTCACATCACGTCTCCATCTAGAAAGTTTTAGTGTTCATGTCGTCCTCAGTTGATGCATGGTTGAGAGTTTAAGTTTGCTCATTTCTGCACCAAAATACAAACGTTATGTTTTGTTGGTGTTTGTAATGTGTAGCTGTTTCTCCCTGTTGGTGTTGTGTTTGGTCACAGAATGGTCATTTATTGTTGGTAATTGTCGTTTTTGTGCTGCTTTTGAGACTTTTTATTTGACGTAATGAGCGACAGGTCTGGTACGTTTCACCAGTGCAGCTGCAGTTTGCAGTGAGAGTTTTGTTCATCATCACCAAAATCACTGAACAGACCAGAAACAAGCCAGAAGACAAATACTTGTTACTGTCATCATGATAGTAAATATTATGACGTAGAAGTGACTCAGTTGGTATCAGAGTTAAAGTAGCTGTCCTCTGTGGGTCGAAATGAGTCAAACAGTTTTCATGCACATGTGATGAAATGACACAACAAAAAATATCCAACAAAACAGAGACGTGACCGAAGATTTATAGGAGCAAACTTTTATTTATTCAATTAATCTTTTTTCCTTTCACAAGGTTATTATACCTCAAATTTAATGAGCGTGCAACAGAGCTGCACAATATGGTTTAAAGAAAAAAGTTATTTTGACTGAAATTGCGACCTCGGGATCTGAACCAAACAAACGTTTTCCTTCATCTGAAGACTTCTGGGCCATCGTATCTCAAATCAAACCAAAGTCATTTTAACATGTTTTAACATGTTTTTCAACCAAAATGAGAATAAAAATGTAAAAATGATCATTACCTGTAATATTGCAAATCATATCGCAATTGCAAGATCACTCAAAATAATCGCAATTAGATGTTTTTCAAAATTGTTCAGACCTCGCTCTGGTTCTGTGATTTGCATATTGCATTGACCATGTTGTGATTTTGATAATATTGTGATTAATTGTGCAGCCCTGGTGTGCAGTCATCGCCACGTTTGTCAGCACTGTGTGTAAGATCCTTGTTTAAATATTAAATAATTACCGTGTCCAGGTTGTCCCAAAGCTCACCGCTGTATTTATACCCCTCCACTTTATTTAAGTGACACTGCACAGCTGTGAGTGTGACTTAACACAAAGTTACACTCGTCCTGGAGTTCACGTCTTTCAATCAATCAATCAGACTTTATTTATATAGCAACACAAAGT
>JAJHUR010029349.1:1246-11415 GCA_027495735.1 Lutjanus campechanus | reverse complement strand
CAGCTCTAGCGTATCAATACATCTCATAAGGACGCATATATGTTTAACATTTGGCATCAATGAAGTGCCGTTTTCCTCCGTCTTCTCTCTCCTCCTGCCTCTGCCTGCACCGCTCTCGCTGAACGCGTGCTGCGGCGTCACACAAAACAAGCGCTCCTCCTCTCTCTCCCGTGTCTCGTCTTCATCTGCTCAGAACAGACCGCGCTGAAAACAGCGACGGAAACATCGTACCGCGTCGCACCACCAAACTTTCAGAAGGCGCTGGTGTAGAATAAGTTTGTGTTTTATAAGAAAGATGAGAAACTCTGCTGCAAATTATTTAAACGTGTCTGACAGCAGACAACAGAGAGTCTGACCCACAGAGACGTCATGTGACTGAGAGAGCAGGTAACACGGAGCATCACTCTTCATATGAAGCAGAGCAGCACATCATCTTACTGCAAACATTAATATTTTAAAACAGTTTCAAGTTTGTTCAGATTCTCACTTAGGCTACAGTATCTCATTTACACATGAGATTCATAAGATGTTAACACCACTGTAATGTCTCCTCTCTGTCTCTACTGTTACTATATTTAGTAAAAATATCTGGATGTCTTTTTGTAACTAATATCACTCTACAAATGTAGCATTAATAGAATCAAAATGTAAAGATTCACACATTGCATTTTCTTGTATTGCATCATATTGAACTGTATCGTGACAGAGCTGAATTGTATCGAACCGAATCGTTGGTCATTTAAAAAATTCTATATCGTATCATTGAACATGTATCAAGATACGTATCCAACCGGTCTCAGTCAGAGATACACACCCCTAGAAATTTACATTTCAAAAACGCCCGCCAGCAGCACCATTGATAGTGATATGCTTTCTTTGTAAGAAGGAGTTTGCTCACCACCGAAGCAGCTCAAGTTTAGCCTCCACATTGACGCAAAGCACCCAGTCGCCAGTGCAGCCACAGCTAACGTGGCTAAATGGCTACTGCATCTGTTCAAGTCTGTTAAAAACAATACATGACTTTATAAAGCCTCTTTTCTTTTGTTATATATCAATCTTTTGTCCTTTACCACAATAATGTAATGAATTTAAATGAAAATACCTCAAGTTGAGGGCTTTTCTCAGCAATTTTTAGGTGAGATTAAAAAAGAGATTAATTAGATTAATTAATTACAGATCATAATTAATTAATCTCTCCATTTTTTTAATCGCCTGACAGCACTACTTTTAATAGAGTAAGATGAATCTTTTTAAATGAAACCACATCTCCTGCTCTCTCTTTGTATAATGAAGCTGAATGCCTTTTCTGGCATTGGTTGTGACAAGGTTAATATAATTCATTAAGTGATTTAATAAGGAAATACTTCCATCTTCTACCACGACCCGCTTCCCACAATCGTAAACTTAATTTGAGTTCCATTTAAACACCCTGGTCACAGGTGAGCCTGCAGCTCTGTAACGTTTGATCAGTTTGATCTCCACCATCTCACAATGTATTTAATAAATAAAATAGCAGACATATTACATATACGTGTCTGGGGGAGAGGGACAATTCAGGGTTGTTTCTGAGTCCTGCAGTTCTCTCCATCTGTTGAAAAACCAACCAGGGTTGACAGACTGTGTGGCCTGTGCTTCATCACTGTCCCTTTGTCTCTTTGCTGATCCTGCCCTGGTATCAGCTATAACCACCAAATATAATATCAGAAATCAATTATCTACAGAAAAACTGCTGGTTGCTTCTCACTGTAACTTTGCCTGCATGGGAAAATGTAAACACAGGCTCTGACGGCGTCTGTGTCTTGACATTCGCCTGAGGTCTCCTGCTCCACCCTGTCCTGCCCAGAGGCCGTCCTCCAGAGCAGTCCCACCTGTTTGCCCTGCTTCCAGGTTGTACGCCTGAATATTTTTATGACTCTTTCCTGGTTTGGTCCCTTCTCCAGACCCCTCCACCCTCAGCTCTACCTGGACTTTTTGGACTTGTTTTTGTAGGCACGTCTGAAAGCCATCTCCTGAGGGGACGGGGTGGGGGACGGCGTTAAGTTATTCCCAGTTTTATTTTGTAGTTCTTGTCTTTCCTTGTTTGCAGTTTAACTTCCCATGTTTTCTGCTCCTTTTTGATTACTGATTGTTTTCGCCTGCTCCTGATTGGCCTCACCTGTGTCTCATTACCATCAAATAGTCGCCAACACATACGCTACTGAGTTTGAGACTACAGTGACCAGCTGTTTGGGGGGAATTTTAAAGCCTTTTTCATACATTTGTGAGCCTTTTTTAAAAGATTTGGCCTAAATCTTCAGTTGGAACCAATACTTGGAGCTGAGAACCACAGGAAGGCTGGAAAACAAAAATATAGATCATTGTCACCTTCATCCTTGAACTCTTCATAAGAAACGACTTTGCACTGCTGTAAATATTCAGCAGCTGCTAATATATATGAATTTATTACATGAGCATGTTTTATTTATTTGCTGGTTTTGCAATTCAGATGCACATTCAGGATGTCAAGTACAGTTAAAGGCATGTTTAAAAGTTACTGTAAATATTTTCTGCAACTCCCAGACAGGATAGTTGCCCCTTGGAGGTTATAGTGCCACAGATATGTCAAACACACACATTTCAAATGACCAAATGAACCTCCCACTGTCTGTCTTCCAGTTTACTTGCTGCTCTGGTATGCATGCATGCATTTTTCCATTCATGGAATAAAGCAGATAAATAAATAAAATCTGTTTAAAATGTTAAAATCTCTTTCTGGTCTAACCAGGCAAAGCTATTTGCTATGACAACACTCGTCACACATGACTTCACAAATTATCATAACATTATAGAGACGACGCATTAAGGACAGTGTGCATGAATATTACTTTAATGTATTTTAATAGAATGAAATATTTACATGTTGCATAAGATATTAAAATGGAAATCATGCTAATTGTACCAAAATTAGATTATTCAATAGACCCCCAACAGTGGTGCAGTGGTATTATTTTGAGAGCAGTCAGGGCACTGAAGTCAACAAAAAGAAATTCTCATCAGTTAGCCGCTAATTAATGAGTTCACTATTTCTATCTGCGGTAATCACCACACTCCTGATGATCTGCTGAAGAACACTTCTGTCTGTGAGAAGCACAAAGCCAAAGGTATTTTAGTCAACCCTTTATTCATAAATGTCATGAGTTATAGATTAGACTGGAGAAATACAGAGCAATCATTACTTCAGCTAATTAATGCGTTATTGAACTGGATGTGAATGTAGCTTTGAATTGTGGAGGAGAAGTAAATGTATTCTATAGATGAAAAATCGTAGCAGCGGAATTTCTTCACTCTGGCTGGTTGTTTTGAGACATACAGAAAAAAAAAAGCAGGATGATAATCACTGTTATCAAACCATCACAGCCGCTCTCAGTACAGACACATCCTCACATGGAGCTTTGAAAAAGATCAAAATTTGAATCATGTTTTGCTGTCGTAGAGAAAGACAAGAAGCCTAAAAACAACAAGAAGTGGAAGTTCAGCCCCGTCTCTTCAGTCTGAAGACAAATAACACGATTTTATACTTTCAAATGGGATGTGGTGCATTCGCCAAAGTCCAGTTTGTGTGCGGGTCATACAGCAATCCTTCCCATTAAAGAGGCACTGCACGTTTAAACATGTTTTTTGAGCTGTAAACTAAATTATATTACGGTGCTGCGATGAAACACATCAACGCTGCTGTTAATATTGACATTTCTTTCTAAATTTATGAAAATCTGGATTTCATGGCTCAAAACATCACCTCCTGTTGAAGTCATTCTGAGCTTTGCAAGTCAATGCTGAGACAGAGTCGATGAGAGTGTTGGAGACACGCAACAAAGAGCCTCAAGCAGGAGTCAAACCCACGGCTGCTGCAGAGGACTCACAGCCTCAGCGCATGTGGCACACGCTCTACTAACTGTCTTATCAAGCCACCAACTATTTGTTGATCCAGACCAGAATCAGGCACGGTTCCAGTTTTGCAAACCTGCCTCCACCCTCACCTGCAGAGCTGAGAACCAAAACAAACCTGTTACCTGCAATTAATTCTGACTCAAATCCACACCCGCCCAGACCCGAGAATGTAAGTGCAGTGCTGCAGTGCTGCAGCTGTTGATGTGTTTCCATAGTGACGACAAGGCTTACTTGTGGCTTTCAAAAGCTAATACTTTTTCAAACTTTTCACAAGCAGCAAAGCCACTGATAAAGACACCAAAAATACACCCTGCCCCCCTCCTCTTGCTCTCTTTTTAACATTTTTCAAAATGATGCAGTGGGTGGAGTTAACAAGAACTATGATTAAAACTATAAATATATTGTTGTAAAAATTGTTCTAACTCAAGTGGACGGTGGCGTCTGGCCCTTTAGGCTCAGATGTGGAGAACAGATGCATCCAAATTAGGTATGCACTGATTGTAAAATTCTGGGGCAATACAGATGTTTAAAATGACAATATGTCTGATAGCTGATACCAGTGTTATTTTTTGGTGTTTGTTTGTTGTAATCTCCTCTTTGTGTCAGGGGAAACAAAGAAATCTTCATTATAGATGTGTCCAGCCAGGCCTCTTCTCCAAATTAGCAGCTGGTGCGCTGGATACTGTTGTCCAAGTCTGACCGCAAATAACCAACACAACATTTAGTGCCAAATTGAAATAACAGATAAACATCTGCCATCGCCATCAGCGAGTGGCATCTTATTTGCAGGTGAATATCGGCCAATTCTGATGTTCAGCCGATATATCATGCGTTCCTCTGTGAAATACAACGCATAAAAAAGTCAGAGGACGCAGAGTAAAGAGTGAGAGAGTCTGCGTAGGGTGGAGGTTGTGGTTGATGGATGGATCAAACAAACACAAGACTTTTCCCCAGGAGCTCGTGTTCAGTGTGAAACCAAGAGTCAATGCAGAGTTCTTGTAATGTGGAGTTCTTTTAACATACAATCTGTACATCTGGAACGTAGAGTTTGATGGTTGGTGAGAGGTCTCTTGTCTGCTCCTGGCTGAAAACTAAAGGTGACAGAACATTTGCAGTCAGAGTCCCAAAGTTATGGAGCGAGCTGCCTCAGGAAATCAGGTGACTTCTTTTGAATCTCTTCTTAAAACATGATTCTATCAGAGAACCTTTACTTGATTTTCAGTGACTGACCTTTACTGCTTTTAAATGTTTTTACTGACAGACCCTTTTTGTTTTTGTTTTTTTTATTTGCTAACATAACATAATGTCAGCTATCATTAATGCTAGACCAGAGTTATATATTTTGTTGAGTTGTGTTCTTACATTTTCCCAAATGATTCCAACGATTGTTAAACCAGAGACATTTATTCAAATTAACAGTGTGTTTCTTAGCAACCGTTAGTTGCTATAACTTCCAGGAAAATATGAGGTTTGTCAGATACGTCAGTGAGGAAAATCTGGCAAAACACGAATAAAACCTACCTCATCCACGAGCACGATTTCTGCTGGAGACACTGAGTAGATTTTCATTGGTACCTGTGGTTGTTTATAAAGGAAGAAAACAACTCGTATGATCCCACGTTACCTAACAATGCTGTCATTTGATATTATTTAATGTGAGAGACCCCTAGTGGTAGAACTTGTACTGTATATTGTGTGTTTCAGGGCATTTGATCAAAGTCTTGTGCTAGACTCGCGTTTTAATGTCTTCTTCTGTCCCGAGGCTGCAGCCACTGTCCAGCATCACCAGCGCTGCACACTGAGCGCTCCTCTGCACCGTGGATTACAGATGTATTTCAACCAAACCATAGTTGGTCACTGTTGGGACAGTGGAAAGACAAACCAAGACATTTTTGATGAGTAAAGTTTAGTTCCGCGAGAGCCATGAAACAGCTGTTTCTGGTTCTTACTCTTTAAAACAAGGTCTCTCACTGTCCTGATCCTTTTCATAGTCACAATCTGAGCCTGTCAGTGACAAAAACAAGCACAAACAACAAGCAAAGAATCAAGCGTCACCTGCTCTGAGCGCTCTGCAGGTGTGCCTGCCTCGATGAGATGTCTGACAGCGCGTCATGCTGTCACCTCTCTCCTTCCATCACAGATAGTTTTTGCGGTTTGTGGTGATTTTGAGACTTGGTTTGTAAAGTTTGGAGCCTGTCATGCTGTTGCGTTGCTCTGTGTTCAATGACTCAGATAAAAAAACAAGAGCTGAAACTTGTTTACTAACCCTCAGCGCATCAGGTCCCAAGGATATTTTTTAAAAAGTGCACCAGCTAATATAAAAATATATTTATGATTCCATCTAATTCCTCACTGAAATGTCCCCCTGTGCATTTTTGTGAGTTTCTCCTGTAACTGTAATGCACACTGACTGACAAAGAAAAGAAAAAAGTGTGGACTATCAGGGGTCAGCCCTACATTTGACGTAGTCATTTTTACTACAAATGTATATTGGTTTGGTCATCAGCCATGAAAAGTTGTTGACCCCTATGCTGGTGTATGCGCCGCACACAGTTTGAAAGTGTAAAGTTATTTGTACACAGATTGAAGAGACTGACTGCGATTTCAATCATGTCAGTACAAGACGGCTCTGTTTGTCAACTGAAATGATTTGTCAACAGCTGAGAGTTTTCCCGTCCCACAGGCAAAAATGAGCAAAACATCCTTAATAGAGCCGCGGAGGACGGAGGTATGACCAAGATGTTTGGTTCATGAAGCCAAAACATGAAATAAGAAAACGGCTTTATAATAACACCACTGTCAGATGTGATATACATCCACTTCTGCTGATGGATCTTTGCTCTAATTAGCAAACAAGCTCTGCTGAAAATGTGGTTTTATTATTTATGCCAGAGTGTCAGCCGTGCCAGACTGATGCTGATGTTGCCTCGGCTCTTTGGTTGCCAATAGAGGTTAATAGATGCCACAGATTACTGAACGCCTCTTTAAAAACAAGAGAAGAAGAATCTGGTGCACAGGGCCCTGCAGGAGATCGCTCAGCTGCCACGAGGTTCAACTTGTTAAAGGCAGTCAAGCCTCAGTGATCCCACAGAAACCCACCACTGCTTCTTTTTCTTCTTCTACCCTTTAACAACATTCACTGTGGAGTCTCTGTGGTAATAAAGATGGGTTTGGTACTTTTTATCTTTATTAGGATGTTTCAGAGCACCGTGGCACCGCTGTACGCCTCGGCTGCACTAATGCCGCCATCATTCATGCAGTAGCAGAGAAACCCGCAGCATTGAGCCTGAGGGACTTCTGTCAGAAAGAGTCCCCATGCAGAAAAAACTTTAATAAGAGCAATATTTTACAGCCGTTTATAATGGCAGCATCTGTGTCTCTGCTGTTACATGCAGAATGTTGGAATGAAAACATTTAGAAGGGTGAAGGTAAACTGTTTTACCACAATTTTAATGTGTTGTTCCAGGGACCATTTCAGCCCCCTAAAGCCTGATACATTTCCAGAAAAATAAAAAGCACTTAGAGATTTTGATTAAATATAGCACTCATTCTCGAGAATTGGGACAAAAGTGTATTTTGAGGTGATTTTCAGTTTTAATCTTCAATTATGCTGGAAAATATATTTTAAAAGATCAATTTCTTGGCTATTAAACCTTGGAACGGGTCACTTTTTTCATTAGATGTGGACATCAACTCTGTCAGATGGAAAATCTTGCAGAGCTGACGAAATGTTCCATTTTTTCATTTCACTGCATAGTCGTAGTTGTGTCGTGAAAGTTGCTCAGAGTCTCTTAATGCTGATCAAAATACACATTTTTAAACCATTAAACCATGTATGGAGTTGACATGTTATGGTTGAAGGGTCCTTATGGTGAAGCTAAATACATTTTAAAACAAAGATGATTATACTAACACATTTTTATGTCTATGTTATTAGTAGGTGTTGTTAGTTTTTGATTTTGAAGACTTTTAACACATTTTTAAATTGTTTGAAGTTGTTAAGTTGCAAGTTTTGAAATACATGTTTTTAAAATCAAACCAAACATTTCATAAATCAGCTAACTTTAGAGGTTGTTCTGCATCGACAGTGTAACAGTAGTGAACATTAGCGGTTGGTTTTACCTGTAAATATTTCTTTAAATTAGATGTTGAGTTCTTGGATGATGGTAATATTTTCACAGGTGACGGCAAAATCTCACTCTACATTTCACTGCACTGATGTTTGTTCCCTTTTTCCGATTTAAAGACAAAATAATGTTAAATTTCCACCCAATGAGGCTTTTTTTTTTCATTAGAGATCATAATAATGAATTGGCTGGAAGATCAGAGTGGTGTGTAATGTCAGTCCATGTTATCTGTAACTCCGCAGGCCTGAAAATAAGGTACAAAATATTTAGTGATTGTTTCAGTAAATATTCATATTGAAATATTAGTTGCAATATGTAACTGTTCCCTGCCTAAAACATGCCAGTCACTACATTAAAGCAGCCATGTTGGACTTTCACAGGCTGGCTGCTGCCTGCAGTGCTCTGATGATCCAGGAAAATATTGAACATATTGATGTTGCAGAGGTCTCAGAAACTCATTTATCATGTATGATACAAACGGGGGTTACAGGGTTAATATCTAACCTGCTTCTCAATGATCAGTCAGACTGCATTTTATTTCAGCTCCTCTTGATTCAAAATGACAACGACGACAATGGAAAGACAGAATGTGGACAGGCTGTGTTCCTGTTTCACATATTTTATTTATTATTGTTATTTTTTGTTCTCATTTTGTCAAGTCAGCTTGTCTGTCAGTCACACAGGCAGCTGTCAAAGCACAGGATTTTCTTTGAAACTAAAGCACAAGTCTTTTGTGTCTGTTCGTGTGTGTGTGTGTGTGTGTGTAAACAGAGGAAATTTCTTCTCACCGAATTGAATGACTTTCCTTTTTTACCTCTAAAGTGGATCCCCGGTGGACACCAGCACACTGCCTTTATCATAGGTACCATAGTGATATTTTATTACTCAGGAAACAACAATATGACTTCCTGCGCTGCTTATAAATCTTATACATTTAATTGTTGTTGGCTTTTGGTTGATTTCCCTGGTGTGGAGAGCAGAGCCGTTGAAGAATCCGGGGAAATAAATCAAAGAAACAATGAAACACCTCCAAAGGAAGCATTATATTACTGTTATATCATACTGCGAGCATGTACAGCATGTGTTAGACACAAGACAACTTAATCTAAGTTCTGAATCTGTGGCTGCGAGACATATAAATATTACATAAGGCTCTAAATGTAGCAGACATGCTGTCAAAGGGAAGTAAAAATTCAGTTTTAAAGGTCAAGCTGTTAACTGGCTTCATGCTGCAAGTGATTTCCTCATGTTAAGTAAACCAAAGCTGCTCTGGGATCACTTGTTATGGATGAAGAAGTAACTCGTAAAATGTAATATATCATTCTGGATGTTTGGAACAACCTTTCCACTCCAGGCTCTTATAATGTCAGAAAACTCTGCTGAAAGGATTTTACTGTCATAGAAAGATATTTTATTGTGAAAACTGGGAATATTACAGAACAATGTGATCTCATGGGAGCTGCCAGGAAGCAGTTTGGTTGAGGTTTCAGCACCAAAAAGATCACGTTTTGGGTTAAAATAAGTACTTTATGGTGGCCTGGTAGCTCAGTTTGTGGAACATTTGCCCCATGTGCTGAGACTGAGAGTCCTCTGCAGCAGCCATGGGTTCAGCTCCTGCCTGCGACCTGTCGCGACCTGTCATTCTGTCACTTCACAGAAGCTATAACAAGAACTTAAGGCTGCTGTCTCAAAATCAAACAATAGGCTCAATCACAGTGAATAAAATAAAACAAAAGATTTTCAAGAATCACAAAATCATCAAGAGGACACAGGCAGACACACCCCTTCAAGTATCACACATCACATCATAAAAACAATAAGCAATTATTAATCTTTGTTAAACATGGTTTTTACTACAGTGAAATAAAGAGATGAAACTGGATGATATTTCAGAATTCTCCCTGAATAATTCAAATGAGCCTTTCAGGGGAGCTTGTGTGCTCTGTAGGGGAGTTGAGCTCCCCTTAACTCCCCCATAATTCGAAATACGGTTTTGACAGCACGCACAAATGAACACAAATCACCTGACGAGACAAGAGCACACGATAAATATATTTGCAGATCAAAGTTTTTATCTCTCTGAAGGTCTAGTTTGCAAGATTTGGGGGGATTTTT
>JAJHUR010029283.1:0-34489 GCA_027495735.1 Lutjanus campechanus | reverse complement strand
CAGGAGGCGAGTATCTGACCTCATTCAGAGCTGAAACAACATGTGTCGCCTTTTGTTTTCAACTCGAGCAGAAGAGCCAGCGTGTCAGTTTCTGACCACCAGAGGGCAGGTGACTAAAAAAATAAAGCTCCTCCAGCAGCCTGGCAACACCGCCGCCCTGCCAGGCTGACAGTAAAGTGGGACACCACCCCCCACAGTTGTGTCTCCGCTCGACTGTCTCGTATTTACTCGGGTCGTCATAACAACTTTCTGATGACTGGGATGAGGGAGGTGGGGTTTGGGGGGTGTGTGTGTAGGGAGGGTGGGGGTAAGAGGATATGGAGGGAAAAGGCCAGAGGAAGTGTGTGGGCTTGTGTGAGCATCTGCACGTCCTGCCAACCGATAAACTTCAAGGATGACCTCAACGAATTTAATTATCACATCGAGCAAACTGATATTTTCAAGAACTTTATTTCACTCTGGAGCCTTCACCCGCCCCCTTCCTCCTCCTCATCCTCCTCCTCCTCCTCCTCCTCCTCAAAGTACAATCTGCCTTGAAAGGCCAGAGGAGGAAGAGGAGGAGGAGGAGGAGGCAGAAAAAACACACATTAATGAACCAAGACAAAAATCTAAAAGTAGCAGTGACAACATGACGTGAGATGTGAGCACGTCTGGACAATTTATTTCAGGATGGGTCTGATCTTCAGTCATAAATATTGGATTTAATAAAATTACAATTTCCTCATGACCTGTAAAATTCTTCAAAATGACTCCTCTGAGAAAATTAAAGAATTCAAGAGCAGTATGACTACAATCTCGAGGAGATTGTTTCTATGCTCCGATCCGATAAGATGTAATTTATCAGCCCTGAAATGGGACCAAGCAGCTTCCTGTATGGCAACAACATACAGCTGCTAAAAATAATAACAATATGTTTTTAAACGGACTGGTGTCTGATCTGCAGCCTGGGAAGGAAAAGTTGGTGCTGGAACATCTCTAGAAGAACACATTCAGCGTTTGGAAACTCTCCAAAAGCATGAAACCAAAAAAACACTTGAAGACTTGATGACATGTGAGACTGATGTTCAAACACAAAAGCTGAGAAACACAAGTTTATCTGTGAAGTTAAAAAGCTGCACAAACCGTCTCGTCTGTGTTTTTTTTTGTTCTCTGCTGATGGAGCAATTCCTGGATTTTGACATCAAGACGTACTCGCCTCCTGTTTGTTGGCTGTGTTCAGAGAAATCTACCCTCACGTGTCCAAAACACAAAATAAAATCACGTTTGTTCTATTTCAATGACGGACTAATTTCTTTCTGAGCGGCCGGTCCCTCTTTAGAGTGAAATTACAGAAGGCACGAGCTCTTCGTGTGGTCGGTCAGTGACTGCGTCTACACGCACTTTAATTTTCTGCTATTATTGTGAATATGACAACACTCAGGATTTGATACGAGTCGTGTAAACAACATATTCCCTCTGGATATTCTGAATTAGGCCTTGTGCTGCTGCACATCGATGGTCAAAGGCAAACCGGATGATTTTAGTGGACGAGAGCAGGACGAAAAATATTTGAACGTTATGCAGTCAACTGATGTTATGTAGCTTCCTCAGACAAGGAGAAGATTATTAATACAAGAAGAATTACATCAATTAATACACAAAATAATGTTATTTGATATATTTCAATCCACTGTTTGTAAACAACATGATGTCACTGCAGGAGTTTATTGTTCTGATTTGCCATCCTGCCGTTCTGTTGGACTGTTTTTCATGTTTTTCACGTCCACCGTCTGTCTGAATCCACGTGAATGCGGCACATTTGGAATATTCGTCCCAGTCTGGGTTTTTAACCACAGTTTGCGGCGTCTTGCCTGTTTTGCCTGTGTTGATACATGCAAAAAAGCAAGTCCACATCTCTGGTCAGGAGGAGAAACACACCTACTTCTAAACATTATGACAGACTTTGATATCAACAAGTTTATGAGAATACTTCTGGAATATATAGCCTCATTACATTAATCAGAGTTTCATTGTCCTGAGCCGTGTAAACAGGATTCTGCCTCTGATGCAGCTTAAAATACTGGAACACCTCCACATGTGAACAGTTTGGTAGTTTTTCAGAATAAGGGCAAAAATCTGAATCTTTTGTGCGTGTAAACGTAGTCACTGTTCATGTTTCTTCAACCAAACATATGGTAAAAATCTAAACATCCAAATTGTAAGAAACTATTTAAATCACTCCTTTACATGAAATTAATCTTCACTGTTTGTTCGTTTCATGTTCCCAGGACCTCTCAATAAATCACAGACAAAACAAAGACTAAATAAAAATGAACGACTACATGAACTTGCCTCTGGAAACCATCTGTTTCCTCGACAAGCGTGGACGTGAAGTAACAGACAAATATTCCTAGAAACACCTGTCAAGTATGAGGAAGTGATGAAATGTTGCCCAGAGTGAGGCAGCAGGTACCTTTATGTTTCTCTTTTTAATAGAGAAATGAAACAGCACAGAGCAATCACTCACTTTCAATCATCATAATCAGGAAACACAGAAACAAAGAAGCCGGCCGGTGATTATTCTGTATTTTTCTTATTGCTGGTTTTGATCTTTTTGTGGAATTTGGTGACAATAAGAAAAATACAGACTAACACCAGGAGACCTTCCCTCTCGTGGTTGTGTTGTCGTCAAACTAATTTCCAAGAAGTGATCGTGGTGATGATGATAAATATTTTCTGCCTGGTGCAAAACATTAAAAGATTCCCGCGCAGCATTTTTCACTTCACATGCTGAAATAATTCCTTCCTACCACCAAAGTGCCTCTACTTCATTACAATGAGAGACGGCTGTAGTTTTTTTTTTTCTCCACCAAAAACACTCAGGAGTGCAGAAACTTGTTAAATCCACTTCCATGAATGACTAAACAAACAGGAAGTGATAAAAAGCTCTTATCGAGCTGTAGATGGAGGCTGTGGACCCAGGCTGGCTGCACCTCGGTGGGATTAAAGCCCCTGTCGGACAAAGTCTTTCTTTCTTTCGCCGAACAAAGTGTCCCAGGTCAGCTGGTTCTGCTGGGTGCAGCCTCCAGACTGATAATCACAGGAGAATCCTGCAGGACAGCAGTGCTTTGAGTCCGAGCAGCAGACGGCCTGTCGGAAGAAAGAAAAACAGTTAGCGGTTAGAAAAGAAAAGAAGAGAAAAGTTTGATTCCAGCTGGTTAACATAATACTGGCCCCACACTAGAGGACTGGAGGATTTATCGCAGGGGTGTTCCTGATTGGAGGCTGCTCTGAACAGATTATCTGCCGTACAGACACGATCTTAACGTTACCAACCGGATCGGTGATTTAAAAATCCTAAAAGTCAAACATGTTTGATATTTACAACTTGAAATTCTGCAGTGTGAAAGGAACCACACTGCAATATGGAACAGAAACCTGCAATATTAAACAGCAGTGAGCTGACTGAGAAGCTTCATAAGTCTGTTGAATATATAATACATGGAAGCTTGTGATGCAAAATGTACAAGTTGTGCTGATTACGTCCATTTTATTCTCTTTTTTTTGCTTTTTAGTGCAAAACACAGCCTGCACAAGTGCAACCAGTCCGATCACAACAGTCAAGCTGCATATTAGTTTCTTCTAAAGTCACATTTGATCAGTTTTAATGTCTCTGGGATCACCACTCTGAAATCGTTTAGTGTGTGGGTCCTGAGTTTTCACTGAATCCTCCAGAAGAGGGGTCAGCAAAGAGCCATTTCTGGCCAAAAAAAGAAAGAAAAAAAGCTATTAAATTCTCAATTTTCCTCAGAAACATTTATTTCATTTTTGGGATTTGGCATACGTGGCTAACCGAGAGAGACTCAAAAGCTTAACCCTCGAGATGTAGGCTATGACACATTTTAATTGGCAGAATATTAAAAACCTTTTTTAAATTTAATTTGGTGTACAGGCTACAGATTTTTATAACTGCGGGTTAAAGAATCATTTTAGACTCACAACAATGAATAATAAAAATTAAAATGTTTAAAAAAAGTTAATTACATAATATTCTTTGTCAGAGTCACAGTGAACCACTGCAAAGAGGCAAAAGAGCCTCATGCAGCACCGGGGCTGCAGGCTTCTGACCCCTGGTGTCGTGTGTGTTAAGATGTTAAGATGTAAAAAAAACTGGTTAAATCTGTCATGATGACTGTGGAGATTTGAAAATCCTCTCGTGTGCACCAGGCCTGAAGGGAAGACACGGCAGGAGTTTGAACTTCACATGCTTCCAGTCCAAATGTGCTTCCTCAACCTGCAGGTTTCTGTCGGAACAGCTGCAATAATCAAATACAAGATTTATTAATCATAAAGAAATAATCGATGTCCTGTCAGTAGGCGACCCGAGAGTTCTCTCTTAGTTACTGTAAAATCTGTGAGGAATGCAGCATGTCAGTAATCAGAGTAACTACATGCTGATCACTGACTTCTTTCATAAACTGAATTAATGTGCTTAATGTGAGATGGAAACACTTTTCTCCAAATAAGTTCTGCTGTAGAACAATGAAAGAATAATTACAACCTGCCAAAATAATTCTGGAAGACCTCCCTCCATTTTTCTGTCATTGATAACCAAGGCCACTGGTTTTGTTTCTTCTTCTTTGAGGTTTACTGGCTGTTGGCAGACGGCTGGTTTAGTTTCCAGTTTGTGACCTCAACTTCCTCTGCTCGGTTTGTTACAGCCGTGTGTATTGTAGCCTAGACCGCCAACTCCTGACCGACTTTTTCCTTTGTGCAGCCTGGTTTATTTACTCCAAACCAGTTGAGGGAAACGCATTAAATCACATCCTTCTTCATTTATTTTTTTCCTTTTTCCTGCGACATTTCAGAAGTTTGTTTCAAAGTTGCTGGACGATTAGATGGAAACTTTGTTTTCTCTTTGTTTTCTGTTGACTGTCTCAGTTTTGTGATGTGATTTTGTCTTTTATGTGCTGCTGAAAACCAGGTTTAACTGAATCAGACTCACATGTAACAAGCTGAATTAGAAACCAGGTCAAATGTATTCGTGGTCATTAAGAAATCATTGTTCTCCAGTAAAATCTGGTTTCTGTAACTGAGGTTGAAGATTACAGAACCCTGAAGTCACGGGTTAATAAAGTCCCAGTAAAGTCAGCTCAGTGTGCAGTGGTTTGCTGGCTGTTTCTGTTTACTAAACCTGACTGTTTAAGAAATCTGATTACTGCAGAAAGCTGACTGTAACTTGGAGTTTTAGTTAAAGACATTAAAACAAACAAAATTAGATTTTTGAATTATTTTTGTGGCTAAAGTCAAAGTAAAACAAAACTGATTGAGATTTAAATGCAGCATATTACATAAATCAGACGACTGAGTGAGTAACAACTTATTGCACGTCTATAAATTTGCTTGATGAAGTTTCTGTCCAACCATGAACATAGTAAAATAGTAAAAGGGCTCTCGGTGTGACCCGGCGGCGTGTTCAACGAGGCAGAAAACAGAGACACTTTGGATCATGTGACACAAATGTTCACTGGTCACATTATCCACATTCCTCAGAGTCCGACTGAAGAGGAACCGTTTATAATCACATCACCAATTCACTCTTTCCTCTAAGAATCTGATCCAACATGAAGTGCTGGTGTGACAGAGTCGGGGTGTGAACGTACCCTGGGTGAGGGGCAGCAGGCCCACTCTGTGGCTGAGATCTTACAGCACGTGTCCCGCTCGGGGCAGTGGAACTCCCCCGCGCTGTCACATGGTATGTCTTTGTCGCTCTCGGTGACTGCGAGCTCGGGCCGTACCACTCTGCTCTGGGGGAGGGTGTGGACGAGCACGCCGTGGCTCTTCTTCTCGCACGTTCCCGTCTGCATGTTGCAGGTGTAGCCCTGGGGACAGCAGTGCTCGTGATCCGCACAGCAAACCGCCTGAAGAGGAGACGCAACAAGAATCTAAGATCTGATAGGAACATTTCATACCGTCGATTCACTGTCAGTCCTCTGTGTGTGCACCCTGAACATGCTGTAAGAACGGACTAAACCACAATGTTTCTGTTAGATTTACTGACAAAAAAACGTCTGGAGACAGAAAGGTCTTTAAAACGGGACGTTTTAAATGGACGTCCCTGAAATAGTCAGAGGAAGTGCTTGTTTGGAATGATTCAATCATATTTAATTTAGGCTACATGAGCACAAAGTGTCCCACATAAACTAAATTCCTGACATTTTAGGAAGGTTTCCGTCCAAATGTAGAGCAGATTTCTAACCACATTTCAAGAAAACGGGCAAAAGAAAAAGCAAATTAATGAGCATTTCTTTCTCTCCACGACTGTTTTGAGAATATTAGGAGTTGATTAATCAAGATAAACAGCTGGTGGTGCCAGTAAATTACTGCAGAAGAAGAGTTAAAAGGAAAACGATGCAGGAAACGAGACAGAAATACAACATTCCTGTTTGTTTCATGTATTAATGTGAGGACGGTTCGAGTCTCCTCGTCCCTCCACACAGATCTGATGTTTGTCTGTTTCCACTGCACTTTCTCACATTTTGCAGGTTTTATTGAAATTAGGGGTGTTGTTATATACACACCAGATATAAAAAATATGAAACATTGATATTATGTTAATAATACACATATGAAAATAATATTTTGAGTCTAATTAATTTGGCAGAAAAGAGACAAAACACACAACAGACAAAGATCTTTCAATTTTCTGTAGATATCACAATAATAACGTTATTTCTTTTAGTTACAATAATCGTGGAGTGAAAATCTGATATTGTGACAAACATCCAAACAACTTTTCCACCTCAGAGTTCAGACAAGAGCTTTTTTTTTTTGGAATGTGCATAAAAACAGACTGATGGAAACACATTTATTGTCTCATAAAAATGTTTTATGTGAAGCAGAATTTAACTAGAAGTGAAACATCCGTGTGTACAGTTACGCTCAGGTACTTTAGCTCTGACTGTACAAACAGGCAGGTTTACTGTGATGTGATTTAAGTGAGATTTAAGACCATTTTATATTTTATTAACTCATTATATGAATTTGAAGGGTGGGTCCTTTATTTTTTTTATTCTTTTAGGGGTTTTCTATCACTGTGCAGCTTCCCAGTAGTTTTCTTTACGTACTTAAATCCCAACAATCAAATTTTGGTCCAGATATGTATGATTCAGCTCAAAATGCTACGTTTTAAAATATGACCTGACGTAGATTTCTGCATGACGACGCTGCTACATATGAGCTCTCTAGATTGACGGGGGAGGAAAGGACCGTAACCTTCATCACCGTCTTTCACTGTTTAGTCAAATATTCCTCTGACTGATGGACTATAAAAGATTTGAGTTGTGTTTAAGAAAAGAACCTTTTTTGACAGATTTTATCTGCAGCTCTCAGGAGAAGAGAGAAAACTTTTTGTTTACAATATAATATTTTGTAAGAATTTCTTTTTATTCCTAACCAGGTTATATTTGGTGTCGTGAATGTTCATGTGGATTCAGCAACAGCATGATTTGTGTTTGTTACAAGTTGAAAGTTACAAACTGAAATTTGATCCAATCCATCACTGTGAGGGAGACAATATGAAATACAAGCCAGTGCTTCTTGTTTGCCAGGTTTCCATGTTTTACAAAAACAAAAGAACAAAGTGTTTTAGTGTTTTTTTCCAGGTATTAGGAAGTAAGATTTGGCACCAACCTTTTGTAAAACATTGGAACCACGACTCATTTCCTTGAATAACAGTAAGACCTAAATTCATCCATGTTGTGAAGCTCAATGTTGTTCATTTTAAAAGCAAACTGATTTGTAGTTTATTCCTAAAAAGAAAACGTGCAACTAATGTCTGTCAAAAGTTTTTTAAATGGATAAAAAAAGGTGTACTGCCTAATCTGACAGGGCTGCATTTATTGATCCACTTCCAAACCCATCGAGGCTTTTCTCAGTTACTTAAACATCTGATCTCACATGACATCATGTAACTAAGATTATTTTCATTTTCTTGATTAATCAAGTGGTTGTTTGGGCCATAAAATGTCAGAAAATAGTGAGTTTATCAAAGAGAACTTGGAAAAAATGACCCAAAACGATTCCTCAATTAGCAAAACAGCGGTCGATTATTTCAATAGTTGACAGCTAATCGTTTGATCAACTAATCAGTGCAGCGCTACATGCTACGTGCAGTGACGTCGGTGCTGTACAGACCTTGACCAGCGGGCAGCAGCCCCACTCTCCCGTCTGCAGTTTGCAGCAGGTCGTCCCCGAGGCGCAGCTGCTCTTGTCGTCACATTTAACGTCCGTTACGGCGCCCGGCTCGGTCTGAGCGCTCAGTTTGGTGAACCAGGGGATCACATGGGGCCCCTTTGAGCAGGAGGAGCGGTGAGGCTCACAGGTGTGACCGCTGGGGCAGCAGTGGTTTCCATCGGTGCAACAGACCGCCTGAGGAGGAAGGGCAAAAGTAACTCTGAACTCTAAAAAACTCAAACACAGTTAGTTTTATCAGTGTGTGAGGCTGTTTAACTGCTCACTCACCTGTGGCAGAGGACAGCAGCCCCATTTCTGAGTCCTGTCCATGAAACAGCAGGTCGTGTCTTTGGGGCAGCTGGTTTGGGCATCACACATGTTCTTGCTCGGCACAGCTGGAGCAGAAACAGGCTCCCTCTGCAGCGCCGGGATCTTCTGCAGCCAGGGCAGGCTGAGGCTTCCGGGTTTGTCACAAGCCTCTTCAGCCACGTTACACTTGTAGCCTTTGGGGCAGCAGTGCTCGTGATCGTTACAGCACACAGCCTGGAGAAGATGAGAGGAAACAGCTCTTTAATACCACCTTAAATCCCTGTAAATGTTTTCAGTTTAACAGTTGGAAGAGATTTTATTCAACAACATAAAACATAAAAGTCAAAGAATGCCGTGTAGAACTGAAATGTTCCTGCTCTTCTCTCATCTCAAACACACAACACAATTAAAAACAACACGTGATGAAGTTATAAACTGAAAAGAGCTGTTGGTCTTCAAAGATTTCCCAAAAGTTCCACAACACAGAAACACACGAGTCTCTTCAGTTTGTGTTATTTGTTTCTGAGAAAACATCTCGTTTCACACAGTTTGCTGTGAATAAGAATTAGAACCAGAAGCTTCAGTCAGCATCATTATGGGAAAGAAGCTGGTCAGAGGAGTGACTGCAGTGTGATTCACGCCTCTGACGGGCTTCTTTACATCAGCAGAATCATTAAAAGAGGGAAAAAAAACATTCATGGAAACATTCACACATTATTCTAAGATGAATTAAGCCTAAATTAGTTATTATTATTAGTTAGTAGCAACTGAAACCAGAAACAAACCTCCTTTAATTAGCTAAATCTGTATTAATGCTCACGATAATGATGCATTTTGGTTTTATGTAACGATGGTGCAGCCATTCTAGCTGAGAAGTCTGACTTCTTCTCTTTGGAAATGATGCTTTCAGGAAACATCACATCAAGATTCACGGGAAAAGAAGACAACACAGGTGTCATGATTAAAAAAGTGTCATGTTAAGTTGTGTTAAATTGCATTTTCTGTATTGTTTTTACATAAGTTTACATTTAGGCCAACTGAAATGTACTTTGAAAACCAAATTTAGGGGCTTGGTGAAGCCAGTGCTTAAAAATATTACTGTCTATCTGGAGTTTTACATGCTGCAAGCCTGTAATAACACCTCCCACTTCATAACTCTATTAAAGTTGACACTCTACAAGAACAAACACACCCTCAGCCATCAGTATGTCCAAACACACGGCGTCACCCGACCTGCAGAGGCACATCCCCTCACACACGCTCAACAAGGCCTTTAAACAGTGCAGGAGACACTGACCTGAGGTAAGGGGCAGCAGGCCCACAGTCCAGAGCCTTTCTTACAGCAGGTGGTTCCTCCTGGACACATCGTCTGCTTGTCACATTTCTCATCCTTCATTTCTGAGGTCAGAGCCGGCACCTTCTCCACCCAGCCGAGGGACGGCAGGAAACCCGACGGGTCGTCACAGCTTTCAGCCTCCAGGTTGCAGACGGTACCGTGAGGGCAGCAGTGGACGTGATCTTCACAGCACACGGCCTGAAGAAACACAGAACAGTTTCATCAAGCTCTGCAGCCCAAAACCAAGACCTGGTAAAAAATCTGAATATCTACTTTTAGATTCGTTTTTCATGCTTTTCAAAAAATATCACTTCAATGTTTTATTATTTAAAATGAACCCTGAATCTTAGTAAGAGTGTGCACATTTTTCTTCTTCATGAGAAGGAAACCAAAAGACAAGTTTATAATCAAAACAGATCATGATGAGATGAAGGAAGACAGTGATTTTAAATCTGTAAGTGTCATTTCAGACTCCCAACTCAATGATAGACGAAAATTAAAATGTTTAAGAAATAAATTTGATTCATTTCCATATAATTTGCCACTGGAGAGAAGCTGAAGAGATCATAGATCACCGACTCCTGCACTGGGTGATCAGAAAATAACTGCAGATTGCAGATTCTGATTTGAGTTGTACAACAAAAACTATGACTGCTTATGATTAAAATGTTAATGAGCGTCATTTACTATACACTGCAAATGTGCAAAACATTTAATAAATCATGAAGTAGTGGGAGCTGATTACATCTGATATAATAAAGAGGGGATGCTGTGATTGGCTCATAATTAAAGACCAGAGACCCTGAATTCAAACCGTCCCTTCCAGTTTTCACAAAGGCGTCCCCGTCTCAGAACTGGCTCAGACAATCTGACTTCAACAGGCTGACTAATACCTGAAATTTACTACATTAACTGGAAGGAAACTGTACTGTTTTTATTTTTATTTCCTCCACCCACTGCAGCACTAACAGGCCCAGAATGAAACCAGAAAGCTCAGAGTGAAACTGGGAGCAGCCATTTTGTTTCACTTCATTAGAACCGCTGAACAAATCAGAGGTGTGGGGGCGATGATTCAGAGGTCTGGGACCAGGCTGGGGTTGGACATCACCGACAGCTGGAGAGCTGTGAGATCTGAACGGCCGTCTACAGAGATTACTCTTCACTGCCGGAGAAAAATGGAGCATGAAAGGAGAGAAACTGTAAAGAAAAAGTGGGGCAGTCGTGTCTGGACATTACTCAAACAGTCCAAGTCTTTCAGATATTCTAAGATTTATTTGTTTTATGTTTACATTTTCATGATGTGCAGTGAAATAAGAGTAAAAATTAAAATGTGATCTATGTCTGGACACATTATCCAGATAAGCAAAAACAGATCTGCCTGACCACATCTGGAGGTAATCTGGCTCACAGCTCGGTAGGTTTAAACACAGTCTGATACAGATATTTGTTTTTAGATAACATAAAAAAACATTTTACTCAGATTTAGAGAGCGAGCAACAGAGAAGGCTGACAGAAACACGCCTTTTTACCGATTATACGTCTATTCTGCAACGTTAAAGTGCCAAAAGATGCGTTATTCAACAGAACTGTGTGAAAAATGGAGAGAAAAACAACTGTGTGCGCAACAGAACTTGAACTTGTCTGTGCAGCTGTGCTGTTAACAAGGCATAAAATTCATTACACATGCTGGTGCTGCAACACCCCAGGACAAACAATATTTTTTGGACAAAGAAAGGAACAACTTATATTACAGCTGCCAGATTTTCAAGAGGTTGTAGACAGTGTTTTAAAGTTTATAAAGTTTATAAACAACTAAAAAAATTGGCCTCATATTACTCACACACAGGTTTTTGCTCTGTCGATAACAAGATCACATTAAATATACAAGGTGCAAACACAAAAGCAAGATCAGATTGTTTATTATCCATTTAGCGTATTTAGATCCAGATTCCATTTTAATACCAGGTGTAAATGAGGTGACCACCAGGTGTTTCTATTATTTTGTCCACCCCATTTATTTCATTATAGGTGGGCTCAAACAGAAACATCTTTCTGTACAGTGCAAGACAGCTCAACAGCAGCACAAACTACATCCTCAAAAATGATCGAAAGTCAAATTAACACTTTCAACAAACACTGACGATTATAAACTTCAAGAAATGCTGCCGGTGTGAACAGCATCATCACTCCAGTCCTGTGTGTATGATTACCTGAGGCAGAGGACAGCAGGCCCAGTCTCCACTCGCCGTCTTACAGCAGGTGGATTTTCCCGGACACGATGTAGATTTGTCACACTTGCTGTTATCCTTCAGTAAAGGGAAAACGGGCACTTTGCTCAGCCAGGGCATGACGGCGCCGCCTGTGGGATCGTCACATGTGGAGGCTGCCACGTTACAAATGGTGCCGTGGGGACAGCAGTGCAGGTGGTCCTCACAACACACGGCCTACAGGGAGGAGAAACAATGACACACCATCCTGACTAATCCTTATTATACATTTATTATTTAGCAACTAAAAAATGTTAAACCAGAATATAAAGCCTGTCTGTGCAGGAAAACCTTCTCCTTCTCCATCATACTGACCTCCTGAAACTGGAATACGTGCCAAGACTGAATACAAGTTTGCATGAATCATATTGACTTATATTTCTACACACGAGTGGCGCAACACAACAAATTTCCCTGAGAGATTAGACCGTCCATTTGTCGAGATCACTGACAGATAAAAAAGACTAAAGTCTGCAGAGAGGAGATGAATCATGAACCGAGGTGGTCGGTAATTCTGTGCAGCTGGACGGAGAGTCGAACGCTGTGTGACTCACACACATCAGTATGTTGGTACCTTTGGTAGTGGACAACAGGCCCATTCTCCCTCTGACGATTTACAGCAGGTGCTTCCGTCTGCGCACGCCACAGAGTCATTGCAGGGAACAGAACCGACTGAAAGATAAACAGGAATGTTTTTATCAGTGTGCACGAATGCAAACTTTATTTAAAGTCACTGTGAAATGAAAAATGTCTTTTTAACCCTTTTAGATCACAAACCCGGTCACATTTAACAATATGTCCACCAGAAATACAAAAAAACTTCTTTGTATTCTTATATCAAAATCTGACCATGGCCATGTTATTAAGGTGTTTGTAGTCAAATGAAGAGGATCACAGATAACTCTTCATTTGAACTTCATGAATCAACCATTCCTCGGCCATGATGCAGCACTTTCAGCATGACAGGAATGTTCCAACAGAAAACTGAACTGATTTTGTTGTTGCATTCAGTTAGGACACAGTCTCAGGTTTCTATTAATAGTCCCAAACAGATGCACACAAAGACAACTGCAGACTCCACGGACGCCTATTAGTTCTGTTTACATTACTTTCTGGAGCCATTAGATAAAAATGCTGGACTATTCAATGGCAATTAAATATTTACAGAGTTTGACTAAGAGGGTCTTGGACTGTCTTTCCTCCAGATGCATTGAAAGCTGTTTTAAAGCTGCGGTAGGAAACATTTGTTTTGGCATCAATGAGCAATAATTCCGTAATAACTTTTCAACATATTGTAAATCAAGTGGTCTGAGTCAGAACTAGACTTCTGCACCTTCTCTTGACTCTGCTTTCACGCTTTAGGAAACCTGGCCCGTGACGGTAGACTTAAACTAATCACAGGTCATCTCAGACCGGGTTTTCCTATTGGCTGTTCTACTGGTGCAGCTACACGTGCATGTTCCTTCAGTGAGGCTCTGAATCAATGACGGAAACTCCTGGTTATCAGAAAGATTATTTCAGGACATTGTTGCCCTTAGAGAGAGGAGACTGCTGCAGCTGCAGCGATCCACGAAGAAATTGCAGACCTGCAGACTGGCTCAGCTTTTGTATTTTAAACTTTTGGGATTAAAAAGTGGATTTATCATCACTTTTGCTTGTAAACCTGTGTGCAGCAGCGACCACGGAGGAGCCGACTGCACTGATTACAGTAAAATAAATTAGTCTACGTGTCCATGTTGACTGCTGACTGGAGTAGAATTGTACTTGAAAATTACGTGGTGATAGTAAAGAGAAAAGGGATGTAAAGGAGAGAATCTGTCTGGTGAGAACACAACTGATGTCTGTTGGTCCGTGCTCGCTCACGATTGCCTCGGTAAACTGTTGTGTGGGCGCATGAAGCGTAAAACGAAACCTAACTCACATCCTGGAAATGAGACTCAACAATCAACCAATTTTACGCTTTCTACCGACTGTAGCTTTAAGACTGTCTGACCTTTGCTCTGCACTGTCACCAGCTCCGTCTCAGCAGCGGGGATCTTAATGGCCATGCTGGTTTCTCCCTGACTGGACACACAGGCGCTGTGGGACAGGTCACACTGGGTGCCTGCAGGACAACAGTGGATGTGATCTGAACAACAGACGGCCTGGAAGACGAGAGGAAAACAGGTTCAACGCTCAAGATTTTTCACTTCAAAGTCAGAAATCTACTTTCCCAAAGTCAATTTTACTTGCCTCGATATCAATTCATCTATAAATTAACATTAGCAAATAATAACAAAGACGTAAGTTAATTGTCATGTTTTATCTTTATATTTATTTTTAATACTTTCTTGTACTTTTTGTAATTCGGTTTGGTTTGTTAGTTCAGGTTGCTCACATCAGGCATCGGACAGCAGCCGTATGAGCCGTTGGTCATCTGGCAGCAGGTGGTCTGGTCGGGACACGCCGTCTTCCTGTCTGGACACACGACTGACAGAACAGACACATGATCAATACTTGCTTCATGTCTGACACTTTATACTTTATACACTTTTACTACTTACCGTCATTGGGTACGGCCGCAACCTTCTTCAGCAGCGGCAGACGCGTCTCACCAGACCTGCAGACCCCGTGCTCCAGGTCACATATCGTGTTGCTAGGGCAACAGTGGAGATGATCGCTGCAGCACATGGCCTGCAAAGGATTAAAACATCAAACACAGTAAAAAGTATAATAATTAAAGTTTGCTGTTTTAGTACAGTGTGCATACTAATGAAGCTCAAACAGATGAGTAACTACCAATTACTACTTTATTTGTTGTTGTTTGTCTCTTTTTATTCTTCTTTTCTTTTTCGTTTACTTATCTGTTTGAGACCGACTTCTGAATCTAAACATTTAAACTCAAAATCGTAATTGCATTTTGATTGGCTTCAATTTATAACTGCTGGGAGACTCATGGTAAAGCCTTGTAGGCTTTTATTCTCCCTTGCACACTCTTGTCACTAATCATATTGTTTTGTTAGTTTTTTAATATGTTGTATTAGATAAAAAAAAACAAATGTCTGTTTTTGTTTCCTGCCAAGGAACTACAGATGTAAATTAGCATTTTTGCTAAAATCCAGCATGTTTACATCTCTTGTCTTGCCCACAATTTCTTTCACATTTCATTTGTTTTTATAATAAAAATAATTTTATGTATTTGTTGTGTATAAATATGACTGTTCATGAAACTAATTTTAAATGGTACAGTAATACTGTTACCGGGTCGGGCTCTGTTAGAGCAGAAACATGGGAGAGTTTATTGTTTATATTCAACTATATCTGTGATTTATCACATTTTGTATGACTTTAAATACCAATAAGAAGACTTTGACCAAAAAATAAACAAACAAACAAAAAAAACCCGAACCAAATAAATAAAACAGATAAAAGTAGCAAATCATGACATTTGAGAAGCCGAAGCATAGCGTTAACTAATAACTGATTATCAGAATTGTTGTTGATCAATATCTTTGCGGCAGTCATATGTACCTCTGGATAAGGGCAGCAGCCGTAGTCTCCACTGCTCAACAGGCAACATGTAAAACTTTCTGGGCAGCTGCTTTTTCCACCAGGACAAGTCACTGAAGTGACTGTAGGAGCTACGAAAACAAAGAAATAAATATTCATTATTAGTACAGTATCGTCAGCATATCGCTTTAGATAGACGTTAAAATATTTCTTTATAAGTAGACTACTGGCCTGACACCTGTACACGAGCATCAGACTGGATGGTGGGTTTGTTTGAAGGTGTTTATTTACATGAGGAATTTCCCCACCTGGTTTATTCTCCCTCCGTCTGGCAGGCAGTTTCTCCAGCATGGGGAAGGACTGCAGCGAGGCAGACACACATCGTGAGTGAGCAATATCACACTTTGATCCCTCGGGGCAACAGTGGAGCTTATCCTCACAACACACCGCCTGTGGAGAGGAGAAAATACTTCAGCCCGACAGTCAGAAACACTCCTCAGTCAAGGACACGCCGTCCTGCGGTTGATGTAAAAGTACAGATGCTCAATTACCAGATATGATGCCATGTACTTGGTTCTGATTGGCTGCAGGGTGTCCATTAAATCCTGATAGTGGACACTAAGCAGTTCTAGTGAAAATGTCTAGTCATGATTTAAAATTAATGTGCTGGAATGAGTAACCATAGCAACACGGATGCTGTCAAAGCCTAAAGCCTTAAGTGCGTCATCTTCTGAACACCACAGGATGGTGACTCACACACAAGCTGCAGGAGGTAAACTGCCCCTCTGAACTTGTTGATATTTTGCACCGCATTAAGCGACCATCTCGCATCCCGTTCGTCATACGACTCGCTACTTCAGGCGGCGGCTAGTCCCCATTAGCCAGACCTTCCGACCCCCAAATTTTGACTTTGATACCACTACCAAGTTTAGCATCACAATGGACTGGCTGCACAGCGGACACAGGTGGACTTAATAACAGTAATTAAGGTTCAGCTCCATTAAGTGTCCCAGTAACAGCTACAGTGAACCAGCATGCACAATAGAAGAACCTCCCCTAAGTGGAATGCAGCAGTCATTAATACTGCCTGTGGTTTTCTGTTACGACATTTCAAAACGCCTGCTGTGCAACTCGTCCGTATTCAGTATCAAAACAATACTTGAGACTGAAAGGATACTAGTTTGATGTAACAGATCTGAAACAGAACGCTCAAAAGGGAAATAAACCCCGGACATACAGAACGCTGTTGCAAAACGGGTCAAAAGTTGATATGCATTACAGACCTGCCCTGAACCATGACCACATATTCTATGAATACAAACCATTTTACCAACAGGCTGTTTCCACTGAAACATTATTCCAGCAACCCAGTCACATTTATTCAGGGTCATTTTGTTCACTCTGGACACTGTTGCGTTTCCTAAATTTGCAGTTGGAGTCGTTTTGCCTTTTTTACCGACTGTTCTGACACTACAGAGCCACCATACTTTAGAAGTGACCTGTGCACTTCAGCTATAAAATGATTTAAAGAGCACCAAGACAAACCCCCAAATAACTCGTGCATCAACATTGTATTAAGCGCCAGTTGAAAATATTCAACACTCTCATATTCAGCTCTGGAGGAGTCAGGTGAGGGCAGAGCCAGAACTTCTCCAGGAACAGACACTGTGAGTCACATCAGATTCTGTTCTGATCCGATGGACTTTACGTGTTCAGACTTATATAGAGAGGAGAGGGGAGAACAAAGACAGACTGGAGGGAAATAACAGAAAGAGGTGGAAGTGAGCACCAGCAGACGCCCTCGGTGCTGAACGAGGTGAAAACACACCTACACTGACCCACAACAACTACTGAATGTTAGGAAATTCTAGTGCCTGACCATATTTAATTAAAAATCAATACTGTGCAACACATTGTCAATACACTTCCTTTCAGCACTGGCTGTGGATGACATTGATTTGGGGACAATGACGTGGCTGGACAACTGGCTGTTCTTGCTGCTAAACACTGACAAATTATACTTACTGTCTGTCAACTGAACAAAATGTTATTGACTTTGAATATGAACACTTTCTTCTGGCTCATAGCTGAGACAGAGAGTTCTTCATCCTCTTTACCAGACCAGTGAACAACATTTACATTTATTAAAGTGAATCCTTTATTGCATAAGAACCTTATTGGATGATGATTATTGTTCCAGGTATTAGTCAAACCCTCAGGCACAAACATGGAAACGAAGTTACGGCTTGTGAAAAATGCAGGAAAATAAATTAATGAATCGTCTTAATTATTTTTTCTTTGGCTGGTGATCAGGGTTTAAGCGAGATAAAGCGCTTCAAGGTGTCCATAATCAGGAATTAATGGACTCCGGGGCCTCTATGTCATCCATTAATTCCTGATAATGGACACCTCGTTGGGCATTATCCCTCACTTAAAACTTCTGTAAAAATATATAATTTCTTTTACAGATTAACAGCTGTCAAGTTTGGACTTAAATCTGTGTTACTATCAAATCAAAGTCTTTCTTCAACATGAGCACTGTGACCAATAATGCTGCTGAGTGTGTAACAAGCAAACACCATTTTATCCCTGTGACTGGAACGGATTGAGCTGAAAATCTTGTTGGTGGTCTTGGCAACATTTTTCATAAAGGAAATCTATCTTTTGATTTTTAGCATGACTAGAGCACGACCAATACTGGATTTTTAAATGTTTTTTATCCATGCACACGGAACAAAAACACGATTTTTATAAGAATCTATTATTTCACCCTTTTAAAGATTTGTGACCAAGATATTACAGAGTATCTTTGCTGAAAAGTCTAAAAGAAACAGAAATATTTTAATTTGCAACAGAGAAGTTGTTCTTAAACCTCAGTATTAAGTGTTTTTCTTGTATGTTTGGTGCATCACACGCTGACCATCAGACCGTGTGACATGTTTCTTGGTGTGAAGTGCTCGAGGTTTATGCTTTAAGGCGACAGTGTTTTAGCACGTGAGCTCGTGTACATCACCTTGGCTAATGGACAGCAGCCCCAAGAGCCGTCGAGAAGCTGGCAGCAAGTGGTGTCATCCGGACACTCGGACTCCTGGTCCGGACAAATGACTGCTTTTACTCTCTCCTCGAGCTGGAGCCATCACACAGCACAGCCGAGGAATACCAATGACACCAGCACACATGGGGGAAAAAACAAAAAACAACATGTCAGTGGCAGGATCGGTTTGTATTTACTTGTGGAAACTGAAATTTATACAGAATTAAAAAAGGAAAAACTACAAAAACTTAAGTTTGTGTCAGTGATGTTCAATAAAAAGTATTTCTAAAACAACGTGATGGTGTTTTAACATGTTTCAAGAAATATTAAATGAAAAAAATGTACCTGATTTTCCTGAAATAGCATGAGCTGTTTTTTCACTCTGATTTCTTTTCTTGTTTCATTTGCACTTTGGACTAATCCTTTACGTCTAAAAGTACACATCTATAAAAGAGCTTATTCTGTGCTCTTTGTAATGGATAACAGTTAAGAAGAGATAAGATTAACAAAGTGCGAATGCAGCATATCTGTTGTTTGTCCTACATTCTTTAAAGAAGAACAGTGTCACGTATGAAGGATGAAGTTAAGAAAACAACAAACACTGATTCTAGTCGACAAACAGCCCAGAAGTCGAATGAGTTCAGAAGAGACAGTAAACAAAAGAAAAACATAAGAAGAGAACAATATGTTGGCGACTTGACAAACTACCTGAGGGATGAGGGGCGGGGCTTGTTTGGCAGGAAGTCGTCTCACCCAGGGCAGAGAAACGGTCTTATTAACACATTTGGCGTGAACGAGATCGCAAACCGTCCCCTCAAAGCAGCAGTGGAGGTGGTCTGAACAGCACTCAGCCTGCACCAAAGGGAGGCGGCGTGAGATGACAGAGGTTTACTGAAACGTACTACAAACACACATTTAACCTTTTCTGTGCAGATTCTCAGTCATCCAGGTCAATCTTAGTATATCTACAAACGATTGCTGCTCAGACATCAGAAAATTTAGAAGAAAAAAGTGCAAATAAAACCTGCATTTCACATCATCTGATGTAAAGTGTCTGTGGGTTGCAGCTAACTATTTATTTTCAGATTCAGTGTTTCCCAAAGCCTCTTGTTTTGTCCACAACCTGAAGATATTAAGTTTATAGTCAGAGAGGAGCAAAGAAACCAGAAAATATTTACATCTGAGAAGCTGAAAAATTTGGAAAATATTTCTTTAAAAAAAAAAAGAAAATGCTCAAAATAGTGAATTAATTATCAAAATAGTTAGTGATTAATTAATAATCGATTAATTGTTGCAGTTTTGCTCGATATGTTATTCCTCACAGTTTCTGTGTGGAGCGTTTTCAAAGATAATCAAAACTAAATGATATGAAATTACACCCAATTTAAATAAAAGTGTATTTGCAAGTTTTAGCCCCTGCTATTGTAAAATGAACTTTATATTTTTTGTTTCACTTCTAAAGAACTGAAGATGAAGGTGCTTCGGGATGAGAGAAAAAACATCTTCAGGAATCAGAAGTAAGTCGAGTTATTCTTGACTTTGTGCTCTGAAAAAGGTTGGATGATATGGACAAAATCAAACTTCACAATAATTCTGACACCACTGCAGGGGTGACTATTGGTGCTTTCACAAAATTAAATTAACACAATGAAAAAGAACAGCTAACACAGTCTTCACTTTACTGTGATGCAGCCTTTAAAAACAATACAATAAAACTATATCAAAATCTGAGGCGATATCTAGTCACATATCAAAATACTGCCCAGTGATAACTCTGCACCTGTTCTAATGGAAAATAAACTGCTTGAATGAACACATAACTGGATTTTGACTCACGTGTGGCAGTGGACAGCATCCGTATCCCCCCGCAGTGTTCTTGCAGCAGGTGTTTTTGTCCTCACACATGCCTCCATCAGGACAAACCAGCGCTGCGCTCAGGCCCAGCAGAGCCAGACACAGGATCCCCATCTGCAGCGTCTGAACACAAGCAGAGGAGACGAGAGAGGAGAGGAGACGACCGTCGGCACCGTGGTACGATTCAATGTGCTCTGACAAAACACAAAGACCCTGAAACACTGTCAACAAACTCTAATCTTCTTGGTTTCTGTGTTTCTTTCGGGGTTGAGAGAAAACACCGAGGAGAACGATAACAAAGGTAACAAAAAGGTCCAGCGGCGCAGCAGCATTCCAACTGATAAACTAGATTTCAACACAAAACAAACCCAGATCCTCGACGTAAAGGTCATGTCCCCTTCATACTTATCTTTTGCCTTTCACATCCAAAACAACCCGCTATACAGTGAGTTATGAGAGCTGTTGTTCCTCCAGCAGCTGAGCAGGGTTGCACAACTGAAATTATAGTTTTGCGTTTAATTTTTATGTTGACTGAAAAAAAAAACTATTAAAGTCATGTTGAGGTGATGTTTCTGTTTTCTTCCATCTGGAGAACAAGATTTTGAGGCCAGATCATCTCTGCAGCACCTCATTATGATGCTGTTTTCCTTTTATATTTTTCCTTTTTCAAAAAAAATGCGATATGGATACTGCACTTAGCCATATTTCCATTTTATTGCAGTTGTGGTTAACTGTGCAGCCATCAGTAGCAGGATGCTTCAGTGGTTTAAATCTCCACTCTTTGACATAATGGTAGCTATTACGCCTGCTGCATCCATGGTATTGAATTTCTCACAGCTTCAGGGGTGTTGCTTTGTTGCTGAGTCTGTGGAAAAAACTTCCCTGTGCGATATCAACTCTTACACAGCAGCTAAAGCATTAAAAATTCACATTAAAATGTTCACACATCTGGCTGACAGTGACTGTACTTTACCATTATGAGCAGATGTCTTGGAGGCAGTCAGAATGAGTTCAGCTGTTATGAACAAAGAGCACAGAGCTGCATACTCCTGTTATTACAACCTGAACAACAAACAAAAAACCCCATTAGTCACCATGATACTGAAGGAAAACACTGAGCAGAATTATAATAAATATATCGCTAAACGTATAAAAACTTTTTTTTTTTAAATGACACGTTAAAATGAACTTTTCTCTACAGATGTAACTGGAATTAACGAGGCAGCTAACGTCATTTCTCAGATGAGCTAATCCACAGAAAAACAAGTGCAGTTAGCTTAGCATGCTAGGTGGCTAACAGTGAAGCTAGCCGGTTTGAATGAATTTTAGCGGAGACGTTTTTTTCTCCGCGTTTTAAAACAAACTTATTTTTGTTACCTGGTGTTTCTGGTTCAAAGAGTCCAGCCTGTCACATAAATGTCGTGTTTTTCTGCGGCTTCACAAACACTCAGAGCACAAAGCAGAGACTGTCTGAGGCTGTTTTTCTGTTTTTTTTCCAACTCACTCTTCAATAATCACATGACACACTCACACATGTGACTCTGCAGCTTCCACTTAAAGGGACATTACACAGTTTACACTGCAGCCAACCGACACCACGGGACAGACACAGTACAGACATGTGTCCAGTCTTTTAAAATAATGTTAAATATTCATGTGCTGTGGTGTAATGTAACTAAGTACATTTACTCAAGTACTATACTTAAGTGCAGTTTTGAGGTACTTGCAGTATTTCCATTTTCTGCCACTTTCTCCCATTACATCTCAGAGGTAAATACTGTGATACTCCACTACATTAATCTGATAATTTAAAATTAAGAATAAAAATCACATCATATAATTTATTTATTTTTCTTGTGTGTATTATCACATATAAACTACATTATATTAGGCTATGTGTTCGATTGCTTTGGGATAATTGTTGGTGGAGCTCATCTTTTCCCATAGATTTATGTGCATGTTTGCTTTTCATTCATGCTGGTGATAAAATATAAATCAAAATGCACCATACAAGTTGAGATGTAGGTTGCAAAAATTAATTCTACGCCACCAGAATCACATTTTGGTTGAGAAAACATGAAAACTTTTATGATGCGATCATACATTAGTATGCCACCAGGTCTTATGTAAATCACTTTCTATTTACTTGCTGTATAATAAACTTCCCATCAAATATAAAAAATATAAATTCTCCATGAGTGGTTCCAACAGAACTTATGAGCCTATAGTCAGTTAAATGTTTCTAAAGTCTTTAGGACTTTTCTGATATCAATACCAGTATCAGAAGGGCCTCTGATACAGACTGAAATTCTGGATTGTGTATCGCCAAGTTTTTGTCTTCGCACCGATCTGATATCATGTAATTTATCCTCAAAACAGTGTCCCATGCACATCGCTTAATTGTCAAGTATTAAATTAATTGCCAACTATTTTGAAAGTTGATTAATCAGTCCAAATTCTCTAAAGTCTTAAGGTTGTGGACAAAACAAAACATTCGATGACAGCATCTTGGGGCTTTCGGTAACACTGATCAACAATTTTCAGCATTTTACGACATTTTATGCACCAAACAACTAATTGATTAATTGAGAAAATGATTGACAGATTAACTGATAATGAATATCATGAAAATAGTTCTACAAAGACGTTTGAGGAATCTGATATTTAGGCCCGGACGTCTCTGCAGCAGGACAATAATTTAATATAAAATGGTATTTTGAAACACATTTCACCTTTAACAAATATTGTGTCTCCTGCAATATGAAAATTGAAGTAAACCATGTTGTGATTTTGATCAAATTTTGATGAACTGTTCAGCCCTAATACAGGGTTAGAAGTAGTAAAAGTTCAGGTATTGGAATCAGCAAGGAAAAATGTTTATGGATCAAGATATTTGAGCTGTTTTGTACATTTTTTCAAAATAAAATCACAGACGCTGACTGACCGTGGGAACAAATTTATTTCTATTTTGTCTCATGTACAGAAAGAATCAATTTACAGTTTACAAACAACTGACCAGGTTTATGAAGCAAATGATGTACTGCACAGGATGAAGGCCTACAGTCCAATCCTCCTCATCCTCACACGTATCGTACGATCGAAAAATCCAACAAAGTGTTGTTGTTTTTTTTACCAGGTTTAATGTGTCCTCAAAGGGATTCAGTTCAGCTGTGGTCGAATACTCTCTGTCCAAACACAAGTTCACAAAATCTAACGAGAAAAAATCTGATTTTCTCAAGTAAAACAAAAAAACAAGCAAGGAAAGCCACGATTGCACAACTCATAATAATTCCATATCTGGTCCAAAAAACGTACATTTACAGCAGAGGACACGACAGTTCAGTAGGAATCGTTTCATGGCTGTGTTACTCTTCAGACTCTGAATTACATCACATTTTCAGTTTGTACTGTAGGCTACTGACACAGGCTTATGAACAGCAAGCGAATGGTGAAAAGGACCAACAAGTCAGCATGATTTTTTGTACAGCCTTCAGGATTTTTCACTTCATAATCAACCTTTTACTCTGCAAAATAAAAACAAAACAAAACAAAACATTAACCTCTTCAAGTTTTCTAAACTGGAATCTGCGAGATGACGTAATCAAGTTCACAGTTGTTGATGCGTCGTAGGCAGTGGTGATTCTAGTAACAGCGGGAGCGTGTTGGTCAGTATGTTATTGTTGTAAACATTTACGACCGGAAGTGAATTTTGTTAGAACTGGATTAAGGGAGAAAAAGTCAGTGTATCTTCATATAATAACCAAGTTCATTTGGCAACACAACTCAGTGCGTCTCAGTGCATCACATTTAGTGCCAAACGTCCTGGATCAGTTCAAAAAAGGTTTTCGTTAAAAACACCCTATTCTACATGTTACATGCACATCGTATACACATAAAATCTCATATAGTTCATCATACCATTTACAAGTTTGGTGAAAAAAGAGGATAGATAGAAGAAAGTAAGATATTCAAGGACGTAATAGCCACAAGAAAAGTTGTCAGTTTTGGCAGGCATGCTCCCCAGAGTGACGCGTGTCGGTGTTACCACGATGCAGTGTGCTTATTAGTTAGTGCCTGCCGAGCTCGACAGCTTAGAGCCTGTTCACGCCTGGTGTTAACGTGTGTGCTGGGTGATCAGATCACAAGTGGACAGTGATGAGGATGTCATCTGTCTCATTTCCTCGCTCTATACGCAAATCAACACAGCTACTTCATTTTTGTTTGCAAAGACAGACCGATGCAATGCTTTTTTACAGAAAGAAAGTAAAAAACAAAGAAATGTTCAATATATAACATTCGCAAAACCTACAAGAAGGCCCGAATAATTAAGAATTTGTTGTAGACAGCGTTTCACAAAGTTCATAAAGTTTCTCCAAACTCAACAACTCACAAAATTGCACAATTTTGTGAGGAATTCTGGGAATGGTAGAAGCCAACACATTGGGACAAACACAATGTTTTTTACATAAATAACCTAATTAATTAAGTAAAACATTTGCTGAATTTACACAAATGCACAAATGATTAAGAATTTGTCATAGACAGCTTTTTACAAACTTTATAAAGTTTCTCCGGACAAAAACTCACAAAATTGCGCAAATTTTTAAGGAAGTCTGGGAACTTTCTCATTAAAGAAGCAGCCTATATCGGTTACTGATTACTGTATTTGTAAAATTTGGCATGTTTACCATAAACAAAACGTTGTTTTCTTTCATAAATTTAGTTTAAACGGTGAAATCAATTGACACTGTGTTCAAACAGCTGCAAAATCCTGGCAGGCAGACGTACGACACGAAGTACGTAGCTACAGGTACAGTGATGCTACAACAGATGTATTTAATGCCAAATTTACAAGAAGGCACGAATGATTAAGAGATTGTTGCAGACAGCGTTTTACAAAGTTTATAAAGCTTCTCCTTGCTCAACAACTCACAAAATTGTGCAGTTGTTTTTTTTTAGCAGAGTCTGGGAACTTTCTCTACGGATGAAAATAAACTAGCCTATATTGGTTACTGTTAAGTGTATTTGTTGTTTGACATGCTAAGAGTCAATAAAATGTCGTCTTCTTTAGTGTAAATTGATTAATCAGTCAAAACAGTGTTCAAACTGCTGCAGAATGTTGGCAGGTAGATGCACTGAAGACACGGAGCAGCAACATACGGACACGTTTTTTACAACAAAAGAAACAACTTAATGTATTTAATGCCGAATTTACAGGAAGGCACAAAAAATTAAGAATTTGTTGTAGACAGCATTTCACAAAGTTTAGAAAGTTTCAAAACTGTGCAGTTTTTTTAGGGAGTCTGTGGAGATGAATTTCCCTTTGGGGACAATAAAGTCTTAGCCTTAGTCTTAGTTTTGCGCAGACCTACAGGATGCCAGTTGAGTTGGTCGTTCTTCAATCTGATCCCATCCTCAGGCCACATTTGGAGGTGGTCTGAGCGATCGGATCTCAATGTGTCCTCAATGTGTCTTGGGTGCATTCACACCTGTACTTGCAGCTGTCCACTTGTGATCGGATCACCCAGGACTCATGTTAATACCAGGTGAAAACAGGCCCTTAGTTTGGGTGACGACTAACTGCATTTTAAAAAGGGACCTGCATGCCTATCACTCGATCCTATGTGAAAGAAGGCACTTACAGGAGAGAAGTGGTACAGGTCCTGTCTACAAACAACCCCGGGCAGATCTCAGAAGAATATTAAACAGGTAAGTCTTCAAGTAAAGTGATGTTTTTGCTCAGCCGTGTCTGTCTAGACTTACCCACGTTTCTTGGCAATTAGGGGGTTGTCTACGCAGAAGCCCAAAGAACTGTGGGGGGCTTTTGGTGCCTTCGGTTTATTTCATACATTCATGTTGTATGCATGCAACCTTTCTATACCAAATGGTCTTTCAAATGTCTGGGAATCTATTTACACAAATCGCAAAGAAGTCGGCCGAAAAACTCTCAACATCGGGAGAGGAGAAAGGCAGAAATGTAAAATTTTGGCAGAATTGTAAGATCACCGCGATAAATCAATGACAGAAAGGATGACACAAAGATGATGCTCAACATTTCAAATCATTACTATCTGAATAAGTAATTTGAACACATGAACACAGTACAGGAGGAAGAGGAAATCAAGTACATCCCTGAAGGAGCAAAATGCAAGTCGCACGTTGGACTTAAGAGATTGCATTATCCGTTCACAGGGGCTCAAGAAAAACTCCTACATATTCAAGCTTTGGGAAGTTGTTTCCTTCAAAGGAAACTTATCTAGTTACAGTTTAGGGCAGGGGGGTAGTCAAGGAAACACATTTTCTACCATCAATATCAGCCTTTGTGTAGCACAAGTCCATTAAGGAAATCTAACTCACCTAAACATCCATCAACCCATAAAAAATCCACTTCCAAATACTCGGTAAGTATCAATCAATTATCAAATGATTAGTAAGTGCTTTAATCGTATATTTTGCTCTATAAAATGGCTATTTCCACAGTCAGTATATGCAATGGCTCAGACGATGTTTCAATGATGTGATAGGTGACAGAATTCACAATAAACTGGATAGGTTTCAGTATACAACAGATCATCTCAGTGGAAACCAGTAAGACTGACTGACAGTGAGACTACGAGAGTGATCAGAAAGTGCAAAAGCACCTCACCAGGAACACAAAGGTCAAACAACAACCTGAAAATGGACCAGTGAAGCATGGTTGTGCTTATTGTGATCTCTCTCTTGGTGAAAACATCGCTCCTCTTCTTCCATGTTCGACGTGGAAAGATCCCCCCCCTTTCAAAGGATTGTTAAAAGGTCCAGTGTTCAGTAAGTTCACAAAAGCTCACTTCCTTGGGTGGAAGACCATCAGAGGCCTGTCTTCGATCTTCTGCCACGGGCTCTTCTTGTTCTCCTCTTTGTCGTCGGGGTCGTCCTCGGGGCTCGTCATGGAGTCGCGGCGGTTCTCGCTGTTGCTGCTGCGGCTGCTGTTCACCCGGCTGCGGCCTCTCCTGGGGATGGTGGACCCTCGGGAGGACGGACCTTCGTCGAGAAGAGGGGTGAGGGAGTTCTCTTCGGGGGAGACCGGGCGTCCCTCGCTGCTGCTGGGCTCGCTGTGGTCAGGGTAGGCCAGCTTGGAGTAACTCTTCCCGCCACCGCTGACACCGTGGCCCTTCCGTCCTCCCGTCCCCCAGCGCTCGTCTTTTCCCTTCCGGCTGGCCGCTGACTTGCGCTCTTGGGACTCCAGAGGTGGTTCGAGGTTGATGTCTCGGCTAGAGCTGCTGGAACCACCTAAGAACCCGCCACCGCCCCCGCTGAGGTCATTCCCGACATCTATGTAGGAGTGGCGCACGTGAGCGTTGGCGCGTCCATCCAGGGAGATGAACCACGCCCTCGGGTGCTGTTTGACACCCAGCTCCAGGAGCTTCTTCTCTGTCAAAGCCTGCAGTTCCCCATTCATCTGAGCCATGGTGGAGTCGTTGAAGAGCACGGGGATGGTCACGGGTCCACCGGAGGAGTCGGACGCCCAGCTCGGCTCCTCCGAGTCGTCACCTTGGGATCCACCTTGTTGCTGCTGCTGCTGTTGGCCTTGTTTCTGGGAGTGGTGGTGATGATGCTGCTGGCCTCCTCCCATCTGTGCACCATCTTTGTCTTGATCCTTCGGGTCTTTGCCATCTTTACCGGAAAACTCGGAGGGCAGGCGCATGTAGTGTGCTGGGATGACGAGGGTCGGCACCATGCTGCGGTACATGTTCTCCTTCATTTGGTCGATGGAGCTGCAGAAGATGATCTGACCCGGTTGGGTGTTGAGGGAAGTCGGTCTTGCGAGCGGATCTGCAGCTGCTGCTGAATATTCGGGAGGTTTGTCGGATTGACTTGGCACGTAGCCTTGGAAACGAGGCGGGGACGGAGGATCAGAGGAGTATCCTCGATTGTCGTTGGCGTTGTGGTGTCGGTGGTACTCAGATTCCTTACCCTCCATTGGGCTGTAGCTCCGGTTGTAGTCTTCATGCAGCAGAGGGTTGTCCAGGTTGTTGGTCTCTGTGGCACGTGTGACCTTCATGGGGAAGCTTTCACCCCGCTGCGGACCTGAACTATTTTTTCCCTTTGCGTGTCGCAGCATGTGAGCTGGAACATGCTTGGTTAAGTCCTCTCTTGAACTCTGGTAGTCTCGAGACGGGGACATTTCAGATTTTTCGTTAGAGGGTCCAGACTCGACGTGGCCCCCACAGATGAGATTCAGGCGCGACGTAGAGGTACCCTGGTCTCTCTTAGCGCCGTTCAGATTGGACGAGTGGGGTTTTCCTTGCTGTCGACGAGGTTTTAAACACTTCCGTCTGAAAGGTAAACAGACACAGAAGGTCAGAGATGAAAGAAGCATCTGTTATCTGCCTGGAGATTACAAGAGACGTCTAATCTACTGAGAGTCTAAAATTAAACCCACATTCACACAGAGTTGTTTGCAATTATCACCGAAATCAGTGTCGCAATTTTTGCTATTAATAGAAACCTAAAGCTGAGACCTGCGTCTACGCTCCCCACACCTGCAGTAGTAGAGCAGCACACAGAGCAGGATGAGCACCAGCAGGGCCAGCGAGCCCAGGATGGAGAGCAGAAACAGGGTGTGGTAGGTGGTGATGTCCCTCAAGCCTGGATGAGACAGACCCAATCCTGCAAAAACAAACAACAAAACTTTGTGTTAGTCTTTCTCCCAAGACTTTTGAACTTCCCTACCCCGTCTGTCGCCCCAAGCTTGTGTATAAATCCTTAAAAAATAAGCCACAAGCAGCAGTTATTGAATTCAAGCCTTTTTACACTTGTTGCACCATTTAAAGAAGGAGTGAGACCAATCACAATCTGCCATTTGCCCCCCAACCCCTTATCAGATTTCAAATAAACTTAGTGTGCATGTTCCGGAGATGGTGCATGATGTCTCCAGTGAGTTCAATCAGGCCTCTTGAGTTGTGAGAGGCCACAGATACATATTGGTGGTATATGTGGTGCCCCCTATAGGTCAGGCTCAAAATGCTTCAGCAGATCTATTCCCAAACACGGCCTGAAGGTATCTACCACATTTTACGATGATTGGACAAATCATGAATGAGTTATGGCCACCCACTGTAAAAAGATTTATACTGGTGGCAGCCTGATCTTGCCTTTTTTTTTTTATAGAGTAAACATGTATCTCAGACTTGCAATGCTGTCAAAATCAAATCTGTTTTTCCAGTTTATGCAAATTTAAAAAAGATCACACAGACTTTTATGATCCTGGAAGCTTTTTCGTAGAGCGCACTGAGCTGAACTTGTGTGTCCAATTTCAGATCAATCAGACTGAAGGTGTGAGGCACATGGCCTTTCCAAAATTGCATTTTTGGGCCTTCATTCCAGCAGCACCAGTTTTTGGTTCAAATTTCATGTTTGTAGCTCATTCCAGCTCACAGCAATTTGAGCCACAGCATCATAATAAACCTGCACAAACAATCTCGAAGGGCTACAACCCTAAATATGAAGTTTCATTTTTTAAAACCAGCTGGTCACTGCGGTTTTTAACAAATGTTAGTCAAACTAGGGGAAATAATGCATCTGTTGGGGACTATTTTAAGCTGTGGATTAATCTACATTTGGTGCTCTAGTGAATATTTGGCGCAGCACGACAGAGTTTGTGGTACTGTGTTAAAATAAATTACAGCGTGTGTGTTCATGGAAACATGTCAGCCAGTGTGTGTTTTCTATATTTTTTAAAATACTTGTTAGGATCTATTTGTCCTTTTTTTGGTATTTTCATGGCATTAATTAACAATAAGAAAAATAAAGATCATCACTAGACGCATCCTTCTATAAAACACCAAAGACACACCAGCATCAGACCAGCATCTCCTCTATTTTGTGAGGTAATATTACTGTTTTTGTCAAAGGAGCCTGGTGGTTTTGGAGAGAGCGACATAATGGCTTCAGTTCTCCGTTGGTAAAGGTTGTCTGAAAAGGTCTCTCTCTGGTAATGATAATGTTCTCAGACACTCAGGATTACAAGGATTACCTTGCCGCCATTGCAGTCTGTTTCACAGCTGCCTGCTGAGGCAATCTACAGACAAAATCTGAAACTTTTCATACCTATTTTTCATTCAACTCAAAAATATCAAAATACAGTAATCACCCTTCAAGTGGGAAACGTACACATTTTGTAATATTATGTGATTTAACTTCTTTAAGGGAAAAATGATAGAAATGTGATGTTTCTATCACAACAGCTTTAATAGAAAAGCACCAAATAAAATCTCTCCATGTACCGATTTCAATCTGCTGTTTTGGCCTCATGCAACAACACCTGGCCTTCAGCAGCGCGGCGAGCACCACACTGTTTCTCTCACGAGACAAACGGGAACATCTGCTGGCACAGCAGCAACACTGAAGATGAGAAACAGCACAAACAGCAGAGCGGAGCGTGAGATGAGTTACGGTACCTGAAGACAACGGGAAGGCAGCCAACCAGTATCCCATCTGAGGAACCACAACGTTCCACACAAACTGCTGCCCGTCCTTTTTGATGTAGCCTGTTCCGTTCCTGACCCACAGACCTGCAGAAATATTTATCACTGTCAGTATACGTGCAGCATACGGCTTAAACAGAGGCAGAATATATTCAGAAGACAGTCTATTCATAGGAAAACTGTGGTCCCTTACCCGTCTTAGGCTGATACAGCCAAGCAGGGACACTCGTTGCCATCCTGTTGCGGGTGTCGGACGGCAGCGGTACAGAGATGTGGATCGGATCGGAGACCTGGATCGCACTGCCATCCTTGTCGAAGAGCTGAATGCTGACCACGGCCAGAGCTGTCAGGTCCGTCCACCCTGTTTCTGCACCTGAAGAGAGAAAAAATCATTGACATCAGCTTCAACACTTCTGTCCTGTCATATCTCCTCTATCCTCTGCCTGACATCACTCCCCTGTTCAGTAGTTCATCAAACACTCGCTGACACTCACTCCCGAGCGGCCGTGTCTCAGGGGGTAGAGCAGGTCCACCACTAATCAGAAGTGTCCTTGGGCAAGATACTGAACCCCAAATTGCTCTCGGCATTTGTTCCATCGGTGTGTGAGAGTGAATGGAAGCACTGTATAGCTCCTGATGAGCAGGTTGGCACCTCGTGCAGCAGCCTCTGCTGTCAGTGTATGAATGTGTGTGAGTGGGTGAATGTTGACATGCAGTGTAAAGAGCTTTGAGTGGTCGGCAGACTAGAGAAGTGCTATAAATGCAGCTCATTCACCATTTCTGTTTGGTGTTTTACTCTTTTGTGAGCAGTAAATTCAGATTTCTGACACGACTATGATGTTAAATAAAATGCTGTGCACTGGGTAGAAAATAAGAGGCAATTTCATACTAAATTACAATAAAAAATATAGAAAATATGCATAAAATGCAGCCTTATGTAGTCAAGTCAGGTATTTCTATTATTTTGGCCACCCCATTTATATCAACGAGGATAGGCTGAATAACAGAAACGCTTCTCTGTGTAATGTCACACAGTTCAACAGCACCACAGACTAAATCCTCCATAATGATCATACAGTTGGATCAACACCACTTCAAGACAAAACATAAACTGAACTACGGCTGCACAACTGATGGAAATATTCTCAGATTTGCAACATGGGCAAGTGTAATTTCCAAAACGTAGAAGCTGCGATTTTTTGATAAAGGAAAAATGAGAGAAAACAGCATCATAATGAAGAACTGTAGAGCTGCAGAGACGTCCTGGTCTATAAATCTTAATCTCCAGATGGAAGAAAACATGTTTGTTTGTTACAGACCTCCAACAAATGTCACATCATCATGATTTTAATAATTCCAGAGTAAACTGTTTTGCAAAAATGATCATTCCTACTAATCATGAGTCACATTGCAATATGTTTTCTCACCATATTGTGCAACACTGAACACTATAATCTTTGTGACAGGAGGTTTTACTGCAGGACTGTTGTATCAGATGTCAAGTTTCAGCTAAAGGTGCCTAATAAACTGGCCACTAAGTGTATTAGCTGAAATCAATCTGTGATAAACCAATGTTGGCTAATAACATTGTATTTTCATACACTTGTGACTGACCATGAATGTGTCCTTTATTGTCACTCAGTTTGTCATGTGAACACTGAACGCTACATGTCCACAAGTATGTGGACACCTGAGCACGACACTCATATGTTTAGTTTAGTTTTATTTAGTTTATAAAAGGACAGTGTGCAATGACATTGATCAGTTACATGAAATGAAACTGATTGCATCAGATTAGTGAGATGCAGATTTCCATCTTTAGCGCAACACATGACAAGCAGAGGCAATAAATAAAATTTAAAGTGAAATACAGAGTACGGTAAATGCAGGTGCCTGACATAATAAGAACCATGTACATTAATCTGCTGCTGTAACAGCCTCCACTTCTGTGGCGTCAGTCTTTCCACCAGATGTGTTACCTCGCTAGAGCTGCAACGATTAATAGATTAATAGATTAATAGATTATTCATCAATTATTAAATTAAGCATCAACTATTTTGATAATGGCTGAGTCATTTTTTAAAGAAAATAAGAAAATTCTCTGATTTCAGCTTCTCAAATGTGAATATTTTCTGGTTTCTTTCTTTCTCTTTGACAGTCAACTGAATATCTTTGGGTTGTGGACAAAACAAGACATTTGGGACTTTGGGAAACACGGATCAATATTTTGAATTGAGAAAATCATCGACAGATTAATCAATGATGAAAATAATTGTTAGTTGCAGCCCTAAACCTTGCTTCCATGAAGCCAAAAGAGCATCAGTTATGGCCCCTTCAGACCGAACGCGGGAAGCGCAGGCGGCCGGCGGCAAACCCATTCATTGTGTATGTGCTGCCGCGGCGCAAGAGCGTGCCGCCCTGCCGCCGAGCTCGGCGGCGCGCGAGGGGGGCGCCTGCCGCCGTCTGCCGCCGTCTGCCGCTGCGCCCGAATTGAAAAATGTTTAATCTGGGCGCAGCGCGCTGTGACGACATCTCGGCGCGTCCAATAGGAGAGAAGAACAAAAAAAGAGCGCTGAAGCAGATCAGTCAGTCAGATCATAGATATGGAGGACAAACTCATATATTTTGTCTCACAGCGCCCAGAGCTCTGGGACACGAGACTCACCACGTACCGCGACCTGAATAGGAAGGGACAGAGATGGAGGGAGATCAGTGATTTGCTGAATTTGCCAGGTTTGTTGAAAATGATAGGCTAGAAAGGTTTTTTTTTTCAGGATCGGGTGGACCCACACTCTCTTTGCTGCTCGTCTCCTCCTCAAGAGGAGTAAAGCCAGGGCTCTTTGCTGCGATGATGTGAGATACGACATCTTGCACAAACTCGGAAAAAGGGCGCCAGGAGAAAAACACTTCCTGCTCTGTCGCTTAGCAACACGCGCACTGCCGCCGTGCTCTGCCGTCGTGCCGCCGTGCTCTGCGCCCTACCGGGCGGTGCGCACCACACTTCCCGCTTTCGGTCTGAAGGGGCCATTAGGCCTTTTCCACCGACATGGAACCGGCCCGTTCCAGTTCAACCACCTCATTTTGAACCGTTCTGAGCATCTACACCAAAAATAAAGAACCTGACAGGCTGATTCCCAACTGGAACCAAAAAATAGCAGTTTTTCCTTTAGAACTAAAGTGGGTGCATCACATTCTACATTGTGCGGCGCCCTCAGTTGACGACGTCCTTGAGAACAGTGGTTCCACTCAAAAAATGGTGGAAACGCAGACTGGTTCACTAAAGTGCTGGATGGAAGTGAGTCAAGAACCAGAGCTTATCTGGTGGAAAAGGTCCAACACTTATGCAACCGATGCTGGAAACCAGACCAAACTGGGAAAACGATTTCATTGTGGGCCTGGTTTCAACAGAACTCCCAAGAAAAACAACCCCAGACGTGCCAGTTAGGAGCCCAAAAGTATGTGTCCACTCACTTTTGGCCACATCGTCATAGATCAGTCTCGACATTGATTTCTGACACCG
>JAJHUR010029249.1:0-11122 GCA_027495735.1 Lutjanus campechanus | reverse complement strand
ATATACATAAACTCATTTTTTTCCAATGATCCCTCAAAAGTGGTTCAGACTTGTGACAAAGATATGTAATGGAGACAGGAAAAATTTAGTTTAATAATAAACTTTATTGTCAAATGATATTAGGACACTGAATCTGTTAACTTCCAGCAGTAATTCTAATAATCATAAGTGACTAAATCAAAAACAAATGGTGCAAAATACACGTATATATTAAACCTGAATGGGGGGAAAAAACGGATCAAATGTACACTGAATGCTACATATAACTCCAAAAAAACAATCTGCATTATATTTTCCTAAAAAACAATAAGTACCATCAAATAACATATCTGCCCATATGATATAGGCCGATAAAACTGATGATCTCTAAACTCGGTCAGGCTGTAGTCTGAATAATCAGCCTCTCTGTGATGTCTTTGTTTCCTGAAGCGTGTTCTGTTCAGGGTGAATGACTGTGGAACATGTCATCAGGTGACTTGAGTCATGATGAGCTGGTATCTGGTTCTTTACAATAGAGCCCTTTTTTCTTCTTCTTCAGCTCTGACATTAACTCCAGAGACGCCCTCGACATGTGATGAGAAGCCTTCAGTGTCTTATTAGTGTTACAAGAACCTCTAAAGACGGCCTTTCACACAGCAAAGCTTAATTCTATTATTATTCCTTAACAGTTTTTTTTTTTTTTTTTTTTCCTTTCCATAGCGTGAGTGTATCTCCGTGCACGTTGGTCAGGCTGGTGTTCAGATTGGCAATGCCTGCTGGGAGCTTTACTGCCTGGAACATGGGATCCAGCCGGACGGACAGATGCCCAGTGACAAGACCATTGGAGGAGGAGACGATTCCTTCAACACCTTCTTCAGTGAGACCGGAGCTGGAAAGCACGTCCCCAGAGCTGTGTTTGTGGATCTGGAGCCCACCGTCATCGGTAAACTCTCACTAAATATAAATTATAAAAAAAATATTTAGGGTGGATGGTTTTCTTCCCCCCAAGTCAATCAAACTCTCCTATAATTTATGTTAATTTCCCTCAGATGAGGTGCGCAGTGGGACCTACCGCCAGCTGTTCCACCCTGAGCAGCTGATCACTGGTAAGGAGGATGCTGCCAACAACTACGCCCGTGGACACTACACCATCGGCAAAGAGATCATCGACCTGGTGCTGGACAGGATTCGCAAACTGGTGGGTAAATTCAGAGAAAATTCATTCCTCCTTTGCTCCTGAATATCCAGTGAAATAATACTCGTATATGATAATTTTCTCTCTCTGTCCTCAGGCTGACCAGTGCACCGGCCTTCAGGGCTTCCTGGTTTTCCACAGCTTCGGAGGTGGCACCGGCTCCGGTTTCACCTCCCTGCTGATGGAGCGTCTCTCCGTCGACTACGGCAAGAAGTCCAAGCTGGAGTTCTCCATCTACCCAGCTCCCCAGGTGTCCACCGCTGTGGTGGAGCCCTACAACTCCATCCTGACCACCCACACCACCCTGGAGCACTCTGACTGTGCCTTCATGGTGGATAACGAGGCCATCTACGATATCTGCCGTAGGAACCTCGACATCGAGCGTCCTACTTACACCAACCTGAACAGGTTGATCAGTCAGATTGTGTCCTCCATCACTGCTTCCCTTCGTTTTGATGGTGCCCTCAATGTTGATCTGACAGAGTTCCAGACCAACTTGGTGCCATATCCCCGTATCCACTTCCCTCTGGCCACCTACGCCCCCGTCATCTCTGCTGAGAAAGCTTACCATGAGCAGTTAACGGTGTCAGAAATCACCAACGCCTGCTTCGAGCCAGCCAATCAGATGGTGAAATGCGACCCTCGCCACGGAAAATACATGGCTTGCTGCCTTCTGTATCGGGGTGATGTGGTGCCTAAAGATGTAAATGCTGCCATTGCTGCCATCAAAACCAAGCGCACCATCCAGTTTGTGGACTGGTGCCCCACTGGTTTCAAGGTTGGCATCAACTACCAGCCTCCCACTGTAGTTCCTGGTGGAGACCTGGCCAAGGTCCAGAGGGCCGTGTGCATGCTGAGCAACACCACTGCTATTGCAGAGGCCTGGGCTCGACTTGACCACAAGTTTGATCTCATGTACGCCAAGCGTGCCTTTGTTCACTGGTATGTGGGTGAGGGGATGGAGGAGGGAGAGTTCTCTGAGGCCAGAGAGGACATGGCAGCTCTGGAGAAGGATTATGAGGAGGTTGGAGTCGACTCCATTGAGGGTGAGGGAGAGGAGGAAGGAGAGGAATATTAAACAGAACATAAAGGCATTAGTTAAACAGGAAATAATTGATTGCAATGTGTTCTTGAATGCATTCCAAACAGAAATGTCTATCAATTACCAGTTTGGCTCTGTTCTAAATAAAATTCCTGTGATGTGACTTTGTTTGTGTGTCTGTCATTAATTCAGCCAATATAAAGGCTATATTGACTGTAAAGTCCTGCAAAATGTGAAGACCTCAACCACCAACCATTTTAATTTCCCTATAAAGTTATTCAGCACATATACAGTGTTTATATACACTCATCATACTAGGATGAGTTAAATGCATTGAATCTGACTGCATATATGTACTTTATGGTTGTATATTTCACAATAAAGTTGATGTTTAACTTTTATTTTAAGGCTAATTAAAGTTAGCATCTTGATGCTGTGGGTGCTCAACTGAAATTCCAAGCTGTTATTTAATTTAGGATCCCTGGTTTATGCAAGAAACCTGATTAATATAGGATTTATAACATGTATGTAAAATAAAATGAATAAATATATAGGAAACTTGATTTTATGTAGTTGCAATTTGCAGAAAAAATACCTGCTAATATACTATAATATAAGCTTTCGGTGCAATATATTTTTAGGATTATTTGGAACAAAATGTGTGAATATCAAAAGCCTGTAATAACCATGGAGGTTTTTATAATTATCCTAACTCCTAAGGGGATAGGAGGAGTCTGTTTTGGTTGTTGTTGTTTCATAACACATGGATCCAGTCCAACATCAGATTATTTTGGGATTAGGAGTGTAGCTGCATAATCGGTTAGAAAAGTGTGATGAATCACAGTAAAACAGGACAACACAGCTGTTTTGAGCAACGTTTATTGGAAAAAAAAAAACATTAAAATTCAGTATTGCCCAAATGAAAGCACACACTTTTAAAACCAAACTTGTTTCACGCAGGTACAAAAGATCAGAGTATGTCTACAGCCAGGAAATTATTATTTTTTGATTGAAAACCCAAATATCACACACTCATGATGAATTTGTCATTTAGAAAATACATAAAAAAGTATAAAAAGACCTCCCAGGTGGCTCTAGTTTTCAAATCATAAGTGGTTTGGTTTTGTATTTGGTTGTGTACGGACGGCGACGGTTCACACCGGCCTGTCCTGCAGCAGAGGACAGTTGTCCACAGCTCCACGTCTGTTCAGGAGACTCCAGATCATCGAGGCTCCGGAGCAGCTGTGAGGCCGGACGGGCTGCGGGCCTGCAGACACGATCATGTCCTCCTTCAGAGGACGGTAGGACTTAAAGCGCCTGTTGAGGGAAACACAAAATCCAGGCAGATTGTTTAAATGCGTGTGCTTTACAGATAAGGCTGATAATGTTCTATATTTTGTTTTATTTTCCACAAAATCCCATGAAAAGACCAGAACCATTTCTCTCAATGCATCAACCTGAAGCTCTCAACCTCGAGCCTCATTCCTACAGATGTAAATATTGGAGGCGGTGCAAACAAACGAGCACAACACTGACATATTATCACCCTTTTAAGTTGATGTGGTGAATGTATCACCAAAACACCGCCTATTTAGACATAAAGCAGACATGGAGCAACCATATAACTCATTTCCAGTCATGTTTGTGGCCATCTGATGAACACAAGTCCTACATTCAAGCTCCTTTTAGCTCTGTTTTTGGTTTCCACCATCTCCTGAGGGAAATATCTGTCTCATTAGCTGCTAAATGCTACATGTTCACCAGCTAGTTTGCTAACATTTGTTGTTTTTTTTTGCAGAAAATAGCTGCCTGTTGCAGCCCAAAACACTACAGTGAGAGCAGTAAAGGAGAATCAAAACAGTAAAGTCACGGTGAAACTAAAACATGTTACTAAGTTCTGTAGAGAAGCACATCCAGGAAATACAGGGACACATCTGTCCCACCACTTAGTTTGACTATTGATACCGCGGTACTGATTTACATGAGCTCTGACCTGGTTTTCCCTCTGATGTCCTCCGGCTGCTCTGCCTGAATTCTGTGATTCATGATGGACAGATAGCTTCACTTGCTGCTCAAGTAACTGCCTACTAATGGTTAATGTAGCTGCCGTTAGCTAGTTAGCTCTGTGTAGCTGACTCTGCCTGGACTGGGAGCTCAGAGCGCAAAAGCTCCCAGTGGACCAAAGCTCCTGTACTAGAGGTGTAAACACAGACACCCAGTACTCCGAGCTTTTAGTTCGTTAGCTAACAGAACAGCTAATGGCAGCTACAGTTAGCAGTAGTTAGCAGCTTTATCAGGAAACTCTGTAAATCACAGATTTGAGGCAGAGAAGCCGGGGGACATCAGAGAAAGAGCAGAAAATATTTCTCTAAAAATTATAATCCAGTTTCACCAAAAAGTGTAAAGTTAAAAAATTGTGTGTTTGTACAGTGATAGGCTGCAGCTGGAGAGCTGGGTTATAATTTTGTGTGGTTTCATCACCACGAGCAACCGTGCAAGTAATTGTTGGATCCATTGTTATTATAAAGGATTGAATACTATTAGGAGATCCCAGTGAACACGATCTCTGAGACTGACGGTGGCCACTTTGCCAACAGGGAGTACAGTACCAAGGTGGTTTTCTGAACGATTCGGCTCCCGGGGCTTAGTCAGCTGGCTAGCTGTATGACTGGCTGTATGGCTAATCAAGCTAACAAGCTAATGTCAGCTACAGTTAACAGCAGTTAACCTACTAAGTAAACAAGCTATCTGTCCGTCAGGTAACAATAAATCACCTTGGTACTGTACTCTGTCATTAAATTGGCCATATAACATTTAATGGCATCTTTATGACAAGTCCAAACTTTATTTGAGGTCAAGGAAAATGCACAATTATGACAGCCAATTTCAAAACCAACCACATATGACAGTAGACATCTCAAATAATGTCAACTTTGTATTAAAAATTACATAATTGTCCAAAATCCATGTAACAACAGTCATAAATATGCATAAAGACTCCTTCATCATCATGACATGTATCATTAAATGGTTATGAAGGTGTAATGACAATCTTATGCACACACCTTTAAATAAAATAGAATATTACCAAAAATGATATCCGCAGGGAAAGTCAGCACTTACTTGTAAGAATATGCCACTATTGCGACCGCTAGAACGAGCACCAGGAAACCCATCACCATGGCGATGGTACCCGGCGAGGACAGACCTGAGCCTGAAACAAAGATCACGTTGTTAGTGAGCAGAATACAGCAGACATGTCCTCTACTGTCAAACCAAACAATCAAAATGTTGTTGACTTGCACGGTGGTCATGCCGCGTACCCATCTCGACGTTGACTTTGGCGCTGGTGGCGGCTAAACTGACGTCATTGGCCATTGACACGTTGATGCAGTAGACGCCAGAGTCATTGAAGAAGTGACGCAGCACCAGCTGGCACTCTTTGGAGGGCTCCACCATGTTGCACGCCGTGTGAATCGGCCTCAAGCACTCTGCGTCCAGAATCACACTGCACACCTCTTTTGGAAGGCTGGAGACAGAAGACGGCCCGGTGAGTCGAAATTAACAAAAAGATGCTTTTAAAAGAAACAAAACTTTTAGTTTGCTTGATAAAGTGCAGGAGTATTCACCTTCCCTGGCAGGTAACAGTGATATCCAACACATTTTTGTCCTTTTCAGGCGTCGCCATCACAGCATTGTCCATTTGTACTATCTCGACTTTCTCGATGCCCTCTGAAAACACAGACAAGAGGGAGGGACGGTCACTGACGGTCACCTCAGAGGTTCTCATGTGACATTTTGATAATGAAAGGTCGCTCACCAAACACTTCAATGCCAGTGCAGAAGGAGCCATAACGATAAATGACACAGTCGTCGTCAGAGGGTTTATCGTCAGCATCCCTCTTAGCAACTACGACCACTGTGGCCTGACCTGTCAGTGTCACTGCTCGCTTTTTACCTGAAGAGAAGAAACAGCAGCAGAGAGTTAGTGCACTGATAATTAAAGGTGGTTGCTCTTTATTTTACAATACACAAATAAGATGTAACAGGCTGTATTTTGCATCAATTTAGACAATAATTGGGATAATATGCTCTTCATTAAACAGTAGTTATGCCCATATTAGACGGCGTGCTAATAATATGTTTTTTATTAGGCAGCATTAGATCCTTTACTAGACCCTGATCGGACATTATTAGAGAATTTGGGACACATTACAACAAAACTGTACAGTAAACTGAAGTGTATTATTTCCCAATGTCAGACCCTCATCAGACTTAGAGGCTAATTTGGGACACATTCCTACAGAGCTGTACTGCAAACTAAAAAGTCCAAGTAAACCATTTGACTTTCGGGACAAACTTAAGTTTGAAACTTTAGGTGTTTTACGCACATCATTTTCAAAGGGAGGCCACCGGATAGTGCCAGGAGGGCTCAGCAAATTGGTGGCAAGATGAGGGAAAATACCAAAAAAGTAATAGTCATAATTAAATGTTTATTATTATTATGAAGTGTATTGTTATAAAATAGAATTTATAATGTATGTACCCTAGATTCTCAAACTGTGGTACTTGTGTCACTGGTGGTACGTGAACTCCCTCTAGTGGTATGCAAAAGAACATCAGAAATATTTTTTACTGAAATAAACTGATTTTAAAAAGAGTAAACAATGCAAATACTGCAACATTTCTAACTGAAATACATAAAGTATCAAATCACTGAAATGTTTCAATATCAGCCTGCTACGTAGTCACAAACATGCGTGTAGTGTGCGCGTACGTCATCCATCTGGAACAAGCTAAACCGTGCTAGTTAGTTGAGGTAAATTGAAGAGAATGAAAATGCTTCACACCACTACAATTGTGCCTCCAAATGGGAACTATTACGGAGAGAAGTGCACATTAGGAGGACAATATTTCACGCAGCCATGTTGAAAATGAAATGGACGACAGTGAACAGAGTACTAGCGCTCGTAGCTGCTTAAAAAAAATGCCAGTGAAGCTTCCATTAAACCTGCTAGAACCAGACGGTTGAAAACAGTAAGGCGGTACTTGGAGAGCTCAATATTTTCTGATGTGGTACGTTCTGTAAAAAGTATGAGAAACACTGCTGTATACTATTTAAAATGTATTAATAAGAGTAAACTGGAAAAGTTGCAACCGAGCACTGGTGCTCTAGTGCGACATCTGGTGGCAGTGAATGTCGTATATTATAGAACCTTTAAAAGAGTGCAGGTGGTGCAAAATAACATTATTAGGTTTTTACTGAATTAACCTCCTCTAACTCACATTGGCAGTAAAGAATATTTCTACAGCTGCTGGTAGAACAACAGAAGATATCATGTTTTCCAAACCATCCATGGGCCTGATTCTGAATATTTATGTTCACCGTGTAACTAATTACATATATAGGCTTCTCAAGTACTGCACGTTTGTACACATTCAACACAACAAACATATGATGCATTGCTGTAGATTAAACTACCTGACAGTCTAGAAAGCAGATCAAATAAGTTCGGTTTTTAACATCAGCAGTAAAATGCAACATACACTTTAATCCAAAAACATTAGATAGAATATTGAAATACTGACGGGTGCCATTTTACTGCAATATTATCACTTTTATTCTTCATACTAAAGTTAATTTTGCAGATTATACTGAAATACTTTGATTAAAGGTTTGAATGCAGGATTTTTACTTATAGTGGAGTATTTTCACAGTGTGATATTTGTAGTTTTACTCAAGTAAAGGATCTGAATGCTTCTTCTTCCACATAAAGAAATAAAATAAAATAAAAATGGTTCACACTCAGCATGTCGGTAACATCAGGGACAATTTGCATTCATGCATAATGTTTCCTGTAAATAATGTAGCCAGAAGCTTCTCTTTATTCTGTTTTATCTGTGATGTGGAGCAGCTTTTCGGTTTGGTGTGTTTTGTGGATCCATAAATAAATCACATGCAATAAGAAAATTTGATCCGACTACTCTCAGCCGGCATGCAAATCAGAATTCAAACGAAACAGCACAACAGGGCGCTCATTCTGAAGTTAGCTTTCTCTGCTCGCTTCATACAATGACAGTGTGTCTTTATATGTTTATTTGCATCACATTTACATTTGAGGAAATCGGCTGATGCTCATATCTGGTTCATCCGGCAGTTTGTCAGCTGGTATCAACACAAATCGCTGTTGTTGCACACACAGTATGACCTCTGCTGGGGATTGAACATGTGATCTTATCGTAAAATTAAGCTACTATTCCAAAAACTTTACCTGCTGCAGGCCTGGACTGAGCCTCATTGTCAGCCGGCAGGTCCTGGTTGACGGGTGAGGGAGTCTTGGCCACTGTAGGCGCCTCCTGGACAGGCTGGTGAGTGGAGGCAGTGGAGGCCTCGTCCTCAGTGTTGTCCTCCTCTGTGTCTGAGGGAACCACGTTGACGTTCAGACCAGTAGCCTTGGTGGAAACCAGTACGGGGACAGCAGACGCCAGTGCTGGAGCTTTGACTACACACAGGAAAGATTGCAGGGTTAGAGTTTGTATGTATGTAGAGCTGAAGTTGGTACCGGACATTTTTAGCTTTTAGCTGGACATTTTAGCAAAAACACTTATTTGCTTTTTTGCTTGAGTTAGATGAGAAGATTGATACCAGTCAGCTAGACAGATGCTAGTTAGCTTAGCTTAGCATAAAGACTGGAAACAGGGGGAAACAGCTAGCCCGGATCTGTCCAAAGATAACAAAATGTGCTTATCGTAAGATGACCGAATTTCTGAAATAAAAAACATTTGCAGGTTGGTCGGTAATAAATTAAAATATGCAGTGTAAAAAGTACAAAGTAAAAAACAGGGACTAACTATGGTGCAGACCAACTGATGAAACTGGGTGCTAATTAACTTTGTAAACCATGTCAGAAGGTCTTCATTTACAGTTGTGGTAAACTATGGAACACTGATTTTAGGTATAGTGCGAAATGTTGGCCACAGGAAGTGTTATTTTTAAATATACAGCTTTTGCTTTGAAGTGAAACAACCACCGCTAAAAATGTAGGCCTCACTAGCTAACTGTGTTTGTACTAGTGTCTACAGATGACTCTTCTTCCTCCGCCTCTCAATACACTCACTACACAATTTTTGAGACCCTTTCATATATATTTCATGTGTCAAAGTAGAGGACAAATAAAGTTAGACTATATTAACCAGCACATACATTGATTTCCAAAATAATCCCTATTTGATAGCAATACCATCAAGGTCAAGAGGGCCCTCTTCTATAGTTCTGTTATTACACATTCAGTAAATATGGTTATTTCCTTTCTTGCTTAGAGTTAAGTGAGAGGATCGAAACCTGCCATGTTTAGTTTAGGTTAGCTTAGCTTAGTTTTTGCTTATCTTAACATAAAGACTAGAAGCAAACAGCTAGCGTGGCTCTGATGAAAATGCACAGTAGTGCTTTAGGCTAAATGCTATCGTTAGCATGCTCAATTATAATGCTAACATGCTGTGGCTAAGAAGGTATACTGTTTTTCATTTTCGCCATTTAATTTAAGTGTGTTAACATGCTAACCTGATTAGCACAAAACACCTCAAATGCTAATTAATTAACGTATATTTTTTTGGTTTTACCAACACACAAACAAAGAACCAGTGTGTATTTATTTATTTAGAGTCGGTGTTTGGTGTGTCCGTTCTAGGCTACCATAGAAACATGGTGGGTCAACATGGCGTCCTCCATGGAAGAGGACCTGCTCCCTCTGAAGATATAAACATCTCATTCTAAGGTGACGAAAACACAACGATTCTTATTATCTTATCTTATGAATATTAGATTTTATGCTTCACATATTCTGTCAGTAGATTACACTAAATTTTACACACTGGACCTTTAAAAGTTGGTACTACAGTGTCCGTTTGTTACCTGTGGTGCCCTGATCTGTCGGTGGACCAGGGGCCTTGGTCGGGGTCTCGCTCGGCGGGTCGCAGGCCTTGTCTGGGATGACGGCCTGGATCACCACCTGAGGTTTGAACGATCCGGAGGTGATGTAGGTGTGAGTGACGGTCAGCTCTCTGGATATGAGGGCCCCGCTCTCGTCCCCGAAGTCCCAGTTGAAGGTGATGTCTGCGTTGCTCAGGTACTCGCTGGGGTCGTGGAGGGTGATGGTGAAGGCGATCGCTCTGTTCTGGATGAAGCGCATGTCTCCGGCCACGATGTCGTTCACTTGGTCCAGGGAGACGGCGAAAGGGATTTGATCTGCGGAGGAAACCAAATAATGATGTCAATAAATAAAGTTTATAGTTTATAGAACAATATTCAGGATCAGAAATATTTTATTGACATCTGGGGTGAATCTGAGTTACATTTCATTTGCTCCAACAGACATAGAAATAGATAAATATAGAGAATGATAGCAAAAATAGGCAAATAGAAATATAAACAATAGAAATATGAATTATGTACAAATATATTACAACATAACAACAACGTACCTTAACAATAAAGCTAAAAATGGGTCTATAAATAAGGGTTAAAATGCAGGAATATTATATAATACAAGTGTATTACTCAGTGGTGATATTACACAGATTGTTGTGTTGACTGGTATCAGAAAGTAGAAATACAGTAAAAATAAATGTTTCAAATAAAGTTAGACAATAAATTTGATGTATTTTTTTTCTGCAACTAAGACATTTAAAGTTGAAATAACTGAAGTGGAAACAATAAAGATGTGAAGACAATATAAGCCCTGTCAAGAACCAGTGTTTGGTTTGTCCACTCTGGGCTACTGTAGAAACATGGCTGCCTCTGTGGAAGAAGACCTGCAGCCTCTGTAGACATAAATGGCTCATTTTAAGGTAACAAAAACACAACAACTGCTATTTTCAGGATTTTACACACAAACAAAAACATACTT
>JAJHUR010029119.1:0-16187 GCA_027495735.1 Lutjanus campechanus | reverse complement strand
TTTTCCTTCTCTTGTGCTTTTCCTGCCTTTTCTTCACTTAATATCAACTTTCAGCTTCAAACTGAGTAAGTTAATACTGGTAGCTCTAACTACAATGACTCCTGTTAACACCTCTAATGAACTTCAGTTTTACAATGTGTTCTAGACTTGACAAGCCTCTACTAGACAGTATGAGACAGTACAGAACAGTACATACATTTGTTCTAAATGTAATTTATCACCACTTAAGCCAACAGTCTTGTCCCTCAGCTTGGTGGAGATATCACACAACCAAACTGTTTTACAAATCTGCTGCAATCCACAAGAATAAAAAAATCATCACTCATCATCCCCAGTCTGACAACTTCATCACACACTCATCTACTGATGCTGGTAACTTTTTCTGTGTTTCATCAGTGGTCATGGGTTATTTTCCTGAACATATACACAAGTACACACCTCAGCAGTCACTCATTTTGTCCCGGTACAGCTGCTTCTGTGTCTCTAGTGTCTTAACGAGCACTCAAACTGCACTGCTTTTAAAATGACAGCGTTATTTCAGAGAAAGACAGACCTTTTACTGTAAAAAGAAATGTCACTATCTTAACAGTTTAGAAACAGTTTGTACCCCTCTTTCACCCGTCTACACGTGAAAAACTGGAGTCACAAGAACAATAATATTCACTGTTGTAACGTTTGGATTATGTGCTACTAATTACAATGTAATATCTTAATGTTTTTGTTAGAAGTTTGTGTGTGCAACAGTTTTTACTTCAGTTTCAGCTTTGTAATTATTATGGGACAAAACATGTGATGATATATTGACATTAATCATATATCAGATATGCAACCACACTGCATATTTTCACACTGAGAGATAAGTTTTCTTGTTACACAATGTATCCCCTATACTCTGTTTTAATGGATACGCAAATAAACTGTTTTGACAAATTACTACTGAATAAGAATTAAAGGGGAAAAAATCACCACTTTTTACACTGAGTCTCACACTGCTCAGAATATGTATGGACAATATTTTGGTCCTCCATCTGCTCGAGTTCTCACACATCGCTTTAAGTTAGGAAGCAGTGTTTAAAAAAGGAAGAGCGACAACTGATGTAAAATTCGTTGATATCAGGGAGAAGAAGACAGGTGCGGCTACACAAGAGCTTTTTTTAAAAACTTTTTTAAAATCTGATCCGAACCGAGAGTTTTGTGATCTGTTCCACCCTTAGTCAGAGGCTTGCACACAATGCATCCTGGTACATGTTAGCACTGCCAGTACGGATTAAAGAGCAGCAGTCAATATGCATGCACGGTGGGATTTATTGCTTCAGTTGACTACACGTACCATCAACACTGACTGGACGACCAAATAAAAAGTGGTGAATCAAATAGAAAATACAGGTATGCTGGTAAATTTGTGGATTATAGTAACAGCATAATTTGATTAGCTTCTTATAACTTTGTGAAATCCCATTAGGGCTTGAAAAATGGAAATACAACTAGCTAATTAACTAACTAACTCACAAACTAAATAAATAACTAAATAACTTTACTGAATGCTGGTTTTAAAAGGTGTTGAGAGAAAGAAGAGGCAGATAAGCGAAAAATGATTCAGTATTCCTTTGTCAAAACTTTATTGAGGCACATAGGATTAAGAGATTTAGTGGGGATATTTAAACACTTTGGTAAAAACATACATTTTATTATTACAGTGTTATAAAACAGAAAAGAGACAGCAGCAAGTCTTCAAGTCGTGAAAATTTACACAAGACACAGCATACTGCGACTCACTACAACAGGCAGCATGCAGGTCTCCTAAACACTGTACTCTGGGAAACACAACAGGATGGACACATGACCCAGATACAACAAGCCAATAACGTCACACACACACGCACGCACGCACACACACACACACACTCAGAAGTGCTTCTGTTCTGTTTAACAATGCAGTAGACTTGGTGGATAATATTGAACTAAACTGTCCACATTTTACCAGCAACACGGAGAGCTTTATTTAAAACACCCAGTTTTATTCAACATGAAAACAGTTTATCTTAAGAGGAATTTTTCTTTTTTTTAAATCACAGAATTACTGGACAGAGAGCTCATACTGTACTGTAGCTGCAGGACACAATGGTTTCCTCTTTGAAACAACACAGTTTTTTCTAAACATTTAAACTCTCTTATGAGAGGACTGAGATTCTGTATTTTAAAGCAACTGCACTCCGAATACAACAGCACAACTTTACTGAAAGTAGGTTTAGTTTAAAGCAGAATATTTGTGTCTTTTAGTCACAGTTAGCCCATTTTACTACTGCCTACATCTAGGTCACGTTGTTTCTAATCATTCAACACGTCACATGTGACACAAGCTCTGTTACACATGTTTTTTTGTTTTTGTTTTTGGAATCAAATCTCCATAATTACCGACGTCTTCGTCCTGGTAGAGATCAGGGTAATTTGTTGTGTGCTCTCATCCTGTTTTCACTCACTGACTGTTTATTAAGAACAGGTTTTAAGAAAAATGTTCTAAATAAATAGACAGAGGCAATCATTGGCCCTTCTTAAGCCCCGCCCCCTTTCCCACTCTGTGCTCGAGCAAGCTCAGTACCGAGCGGATCCTCTGTCAACTTTTCTCCTTTCCGGTTCCTTGTACAGTACTTATACTATGTGCTCGGCTCAACCATGTTGAAAAGAAAACCACATTTTGAAGAAACATTAAAACAGGTTACACCTGTAAAAATGACATATACTGTGTATGCTGTCACATCTTAAGCTAGCTAATGTTAGCAAAATGTTAGGTAGCTAATGATTTATGTAGATTAGCTGGCTAGTTAGTTGGTGTTTTGTTAACATAGCTATCAGATTCAACTAGCTATCAAATGTAAGTTAACTATTGATGTTGATTAGCTAGCTAGTTAGCTTGCATTTTGCTACAGAGCAAAGCACTAGTTAGCTAGCTAACAACGGACATAGATTAACGAGCAAGATAGCTAATGTTTTGCTACCATTAGCTAACTTATGTGACTATATAGCCTATGTCACTTACAGGTGACCCAGCAACATAGTTTAAATCCTCAAAATCTGGTTTTCTTTTCAACACAGCACATAGCATAGCATAGCATAGCATAAGTAAATACAGGAAACAGGAAAGGAGAAAGTTGAGGGTCCAAAAATTGTGAGATGTCAGAAGGGTCACTTGACCCTTTGCTAAACCCCTCCTCCAAACATCAACACTGTTTATCATTTAGCAACTGTAACTAGGCACCACAGGCCTGTCAAACTTTTTTGTAGTCTTTGAAAAACCTACCAAACATTAGCATGATTGCTAACTAGCTAACTGTAGACAGTACACAAGCTAAACTTATGTTTTATACCACAAACTCTGATTGGCTCATTTCCTCATGTCCTTAAATCATGCTAACCACAGTTATCACTGTAAAACTGCAGCAGCAGTAGCAACAGTAACTAAGGAGGGCGGAGCTTAGCAAAGGGTCAATTATAAATACACATTTTGTAAGACTGATTATTTCCTGGCAGAGAATTCTATTTCCTATGTTGCCAAAAATTACCAGTAATGTTTCTTTCAGGGCCGACTTTATTAACAGCATCATTATTAATCCACCTGACATTTTGGCGATTCATGGTTCTTGTGATCAAAAGTGGCTCAAAGATGGAGTCCCAGCTAATCAAGCAGGATTTTGCCAAAATAGTTTACAGCTGTACGAGCGACATCTCACTGTTACAAACTGCAGAAGAGGCACAAATGAAGAATTTTCTGTTTCTCTGAAAAAGAAATTTGGTGTAAACTTGGTCCATGGATCAAAAAACATGATGACCAGATCCAGGACTTTTTTTTAAAAAAAAAGGGATTTCTTAATGTAGAAACATAAGGCTTCTGTTTTACATGTTTGTTTCTCATGAACTACTGCACTAACTTAAATAAATATATAATATTCATGCTTCACGTGATTGTCTATCAACATGTGTACTTTGGAGCAGATCTGGATGCAGATGCGCATTTAAGTTCTTGGCATTTTCGACTTTCTCTATATTCTGTGTGCTTTTTTTTTTAGTAAGCCAACAAGCTCTCTAAAGCTGTTTACCCCGTTTCCAGTCTTTGTGCTAAGCTAAGCTAAGCGAAGCATATTTACTAGGCAGACATGAAAGTGGTATTGATGTTTTTCATTTCACCTTCTGCAAGGAAGCAGATAAGCGTATTTTCCCTAAAGGTCAAACTGTTCCTTTAAACCTCACTCTTGCTCTGAGGAAAGCCTCTGGGCTGAAACACACCACCAGTGATATTCTAACAAACTATGAAGCTGAGCAGACATTCAGTGGTTTGATGGTGTGTCTCCTTTTCCTACTTTGATATCCGATTCATATTTTGAGGCCGAGCACCCAGTTTCTCTCTCTGAAACACAAGGCCGTTCTATTTTTTTCTCTTTAGTGTTGTTTATGGAAATTGTTTTTCGGAAGTGTGCATGAATGAACGACTGTTTTGACAGGAGGAAAGAAGCAGTGATATTTTCAGCTAAAAAAGAAAGGGGCCACGTTCGGCCCTGACAAAACATAACAAAGCATATATTTAAACAGAAACGGTGCTGCTTTGAACACCCTGTTCTGTACAGAAGCACAGAGTCACTGAAACGCCTTTTTAATACGGCGGTGTTTACAGATTGAGTAACACCTGTGGCACACACACACCAAACAAGAGAAAACGTATCTCAAAGCCTGTTGCACACTGTTTTGAGGAAACGTGCTGTTCAATCTGGAGACCATTTTCAGAATGATCTTGTCAAAGGTTAACAAAGAACCTTTTTACACCTGATATCAACATGTTTCCTCAGTGATCTGATCACAAGTGGACAGCTCAAAGTACAGGTGTGTGTGCGTATTGAGATTCGATCAGACTACATTTGAAGGTGGTCTGGGCTGCGTTTGTCCACATTCTTGCAGCAGTGTGTACAAAATGTGTCCTGGGCCAAATTGAAGGATCACCTGTTCAGCTGTAAATTCATCATTCGTGCCGAGATAAGCATCTGTGTTTGTGTCTGTTTCAGCTGATTTCAACACTAAACTAGTAACTGTAATATCTCCAGACTCCCTTAGAAATCATGTTACCAACAAATATAGGCAACTTCTTCAATACCCATAGAGAAAATTCCCAGGCTTCCTTTAAAAAACAAAAGTGCAATTTTGTGAGCTGTTGAGTCAGGATAAAGTTTATAAACTTTGTGAAACAAATAATTAATTATTTGGTCCATTTTATAGATTCGGCAAATGCAAATGTATCTCTTAGTGTAAAAAACCATTGTGACCGTTTGTGTTGGCTACTACTGTTGGAAACAACGAAAAATTATGTAGCTACGTGTTTTTTGCATATAGAGCAGGGAAGTGAGATATGACCATAAGCGGTCAATCGATATACTTAATACTTAAAACTGTCCACTTGTGATTTGGATCATCCAGGACTTGGGCTGCACAATACTGTAAAAAATAATCATACTGCGATTATTTTGACTGATATTATAATTGATTCACAATTAGCAGGGATGATAATTTTTGCATCACAATTTTAATTTCACTGAAAAAACAAAACTTTTAAAGTCATGAAGATGATTTGTAGGTCAGGGCATTTCTGCAGCACTACAGAACTTCATTTCCTTTGTCAAGAAATTGCAGCTACTGCAATTTGGATATTGGCCATATTTCAATAATATTTCAATCATTTGTGCAGCCCTACCTAGGAAATATGTTAATACCAGGTGTAGTCTCATAGCCTAAACCAGGCCTAATGCAGCTTTCACTAAACATTTGTCTGGGAAACTGGTGACGTGTCCCTGAATGTTGCAGCTTAGGGTGTGTTTTTAAGCAAACAAATGTATTTTGAGTCACTGTTGGATCACTGCGGAGCAAAGCTGCCTTTGCAAGTTTAGTGGGACTCTAAACCTGTTGGCACCAACTGAAAAAAAATCATCTTTTACCCTTTAACTAAATGCAAAAGTAAACTGCAAATGATGTCATGTCAGAAACAGTCAACAATTACTGATTTGGATATTTGTAGTTGCTTATAATATTCACTGCTTCAGCTCCTAAAGGTAACCTGTCACTGTACTCAGATCCTACCTCACAGTTGTCTAAATTCGTCCTGCACTGAGACAAACTGAAGGACTCAGTCATGACACTTTCTTCTGTATCCGCCTCCTTCTCTCCGTCTCCGCTCTCCGTCTCTGTCTCTCCCTCCTCCTCGTCCACCTGGCTGCCGTTAATCTTCCTCTGAGAGTCGGTGTGAGACGCGTGGGCGCTGAAGTTGGCGGTGAGGTTCCTCTCCATGTGGTACTGATCTTTGGCCTTCAGAATCAGCTTGTAGGTTTTGCTGCGGTACTTGTACACCAGGTGGAAGCACGTCGCGCCGAGGAGAGGCACGGTAGACACGGTGAGGAGGCAGATGCTTACAGAGATGATGATGAGCAGGTTAGGGACCCTCCTCCTGGTGGTGAACAGCACCTGGACCTCGCAGTCCTCCCGTCTGTAGGTCAGACACAGCGAGTAGTTGGTGCCAGGACGTAAACCGCTGAACGGGTACGTGTTTACGCCCTCTTTGATCCTCGACCACTGCACAGCCGAGTGTTTGTGGTCGGCAGTGACGCACAGATACAAGCCATTTGTATGGACTTCTTCAGAACCGTCTGAATTCTCTTCACTATCGGTTTGAAGGCTCTCAGATGTGGTGTCGGCGTTGTCGGCAGCCTGGTTGGCGCTCTTATCTCTGGGTATGAGAAGAGGGTTGAGTCGCACTGTCGCCTCTGTTTCTGACACCCCTAATGCAATGACGCCAAAGTCAAACGTGTACTGCTTGATATCATCCATGCTCCCGTTAAAGACGTGGCTAGAAACATACCTTGTATTAGCCGTCAAGCCACATTTACTCGCACGTAGCGGAGATCTTGTCACCTCTTTAGGAGACATGGATTTGGTCTCTGCAGTGGGTGCGACAGTGGGTACGATGTTTGTGACTTTTCTCTCTATATCAGGGAGACGCACAGTATTAGAAACAGATGTTTTGCCTGTTGTTTGGTGGATGTACGGGAGTGTTTTTGTGTAAGTTGGTGTCGTGGTGATTTGTTTTTTCGGGGTTGGTTTTGGCACAGCCACCACCATCACTGACACAGAATCCTCAGCTCGTCCAAATTCATTCGTGGCCGAGCAGCTGTAGTTGCCTCCGTCGTCTTTCCTAATGCGTGAAATGATAAGAGTCCCATTATTAAAGACTTTGACACGATTATGAGGCAGTAAGGAGACCTCGTTTGATTCTGCAGAGTCATCCTCAGTGAACGACAACGCCAACTCTCGCTTCTGGCTTCTGCTGTGAATGCTCCACATGACCAGCGGCTTTGGGTTTCCTGTGAATTCACATGTCAACACCAACGTGCTGCCCTCGTAGAGAGTCGTGTTGGGAATATTTGGCTTGGCTCGTATTGTGACGTTTGTGCTCGTGCACTTTGATTCAGGCAATTGGCTGATCATTTTCCCTTTAAATTTCTCCGGGGATTCACAAGTGATCAAATTCTGGTCAGTGACTGAGATGGTAGCTTTTGAAATCCATTCTCTGAGCCAGTCGAGGGAGCAGGTGCATGCAAAAGGATTTTTATAAATCTGCAAATGTGACAGAGACAACAAACCATCAAACGTCCCTTCTGCAAGGGTTACGAATTTGTTATTGTTGAGTCGGAGGGACCTCAGGTCTTTGAGGCTGGAGAAGGCGTCCCTCGGCAGGTGGACCATCTCGTTGTGGTTCATCTTCAGCAGCAGCAGGTCTGTGAGGTTCTGCAGATCCTCCCAAGGAAAGTCGACAATCTTATTGTGGCTGATGTCAAAGTTACGCAGGTGAACCAAAGGCGTGAGGGCCCCCTGTTCGATGGAGACGATCTCATTGTGGGCCATCCACAGCGACGTCACCAGGATGACACTGTCGAAGCTCCCCAGTGGTATCAAACTGATCTTGTTAGCGGAGAGACTCAAAGTCGTGACATTGGAAGGGAAACCATCTGGGACTTCAGTTAAGTCTTTGTAGGAGCATTCGGCAAAGTGTCGCCCGTATTTATCTGAGCAGGTGCAGAGCTCAGGGCATCCGAGTCCAGCGGCGAAGAACGTGGAGATCCACAAAGTGAAGAAGAGGACGTCTGAGGCCGCCATGGTCTGCTCCTGTAAAACACAGCGTCACAGTCCATCTATCAATCAATCTGTAGATTAAACTTGATTTACTCAACATACTGAATAATGCAAAATGATTAAATGTGATATCCAAACTGTGCTGTGAAACAGGAGCACCATGTTTTTTGTGTGACAACCCTACGTTATAATATAGAGCTATACAAAAAGTTGCTAATTATTTTTTAATTTAGAATATCATTAATTTCAAAGCATTTATTTCCCAATACAGACGCAAAATTCATCCCCTAAAAAACTCCTTTAAAAACCTTCCATTCGTTGTCACTATATTATTATTATTATTATGGCACTACTACCAGCAGTACCAGGGTGAAAAAGCAACTGAAAAACTGCAAATGCATGTTTATGATTTTTTTCCCCCAGTTGAGTCTTTATAAAGCTGTCAGACCAGATGTCATTAAACATCTGGTCTCCTCCTGTCCCCATCTGCTCCCACTGCTCATTTTGTTTCTGTGATATCCTGTCATGATTTCCTGTAATTGGGCCAAATGTCAAAACCATCAAAAAATGTCCTTACTCTAGAACTGAGACGACCTTGTTTCGCCAGACCAAAGCTGGCTTTTTGTTCTGGACTGTGGTCCCCCAGGGGAAGTTTCACACCTGTAATTTTGGACAACATCTGGATGAAACAAGGTGACACATCAAGGCCCCGATTAATTGCCACTTTTTTCCCCACCTGCACTCCAGGAACTCTGCCTCTGATTGCTCTCTTGCCCCCGTTGATTAGGTTGGTTATAGAGGCTATTTTGCACAGATGTGAACACAGGTGTGCCTTTAGATTTTGGCTTGCCCTTTGATGTCGCTTGTCCACAAAAAGTTTGATAACCACTGCAGTATAGACTAAAAGAACAGCAGTTTGAAGGGGCAGATCAACCTCAACACAAATATAGGTCATTTTTCTCTGACCTGTAGTGATATTTATCTTGGTGTAAGTTGCAGAGTTTTAGAGAGATCAGCTGCAGAGATGTGTCTCTTCTCTGCAACATAATGGAACAAAATTAAACTCTGTCCAGAAATCATCAACCAAACTACACCCACCAATCATATCACAGAATCACCGTATGGCAGAAGGAAGCATGCTTTACTCATGGATGAGAGCTGAACTATCACCTCTTGTCCACAAGTAGTGGCATGCTTCCCTTTGCACAGTAAAATGGCTGGTGGACGTAGTTTGGCAGAAAGAAAGTAATTTCTACATGAATCTGTTCAGAATGAGGGCTGTGGATTATCTGGAGTGACTGTGTCATGATTCCTGGAAAAAGACACTGCTGTTGAGTTTTTCAAATGTATTGTTTTGGTACTTTGAACTCCACAACCCACGTTCCATCTAGTTCCACTGTATTATAAAAGTAAAAATGTGTGTTTTTGCTTTGTCCCTTAAAAAAAAAACAACTTTTTTTTAGCTGCTGTTTTTCCTGAGGGTCAGGGTCTAAGAATACAAAGTGTTATACTGTATGCTGTACAGACCTCAAGGCCCTTTGAGGAAAATTTGTGATTTTTGGCTTTAGCCAATAAATAAAATTGACTTTAGTGACAACAGCTCATCCTCACACCTTATCATTCTTCTGCTGTTAAAATTTAACCCCTTTGATTCTTATTCTCTGCCTGGCAGTAGTGTGGTTATTCTCCAAAAACATATATTCAACAAACAAAGACTGTCCTTAGACTGATGGAACAAAGTTTCTTCATCTAATGATCGATGCCTTAGTAAGAATATATCCTGATACAGACCCCTTCTGCAACAGATGCAAAACAGCACCTGAAACCCTTCATCATATGTTTTGGGGATGTTCTGAGGTGGATCAATTCTGGCCCTCATTCTTTGATTTATTCACTAAAATATATATAAAAAAACAATCTCTCCTTACTGCTATTTTTGGTGTGGTCCCAGAAAAACATATCTGCAACCACTCATCAACACAAGGCTCTTGCATTTTCCTCTTTATTAGCACAACAGTTGATATTACTGAACTGGAGGAATGCTGCTACACCCACCCACACCCACATCTCATAAAATAAAATCACAAAATATTGTGTCTAATCTCAAGATAGAAAACATCAGATACACCCTCAACGGCGCCCTTCATAACTTTTACAGGACCTGGGATGGTTTTATTAAATCCGTAAAGCAATTAGATGGGCTACAATTAGACTCATAAACATCCAGCTGATTCATTTCATCCTCTCATCTCATCTATCTATCTATCTATCTATCTATCTATCTATCTATCTATCTATCTATCTATCTATCTATCTGTCTATCTATCTATCTGTCTATCTATCTATCTATCTATCTATCTGTCTGTGCAGTCTGGGCCCTGTGGCGTCTGGGAAAACGGAAAAAAAAAACTGCTGCATGATCAATCATTAAACCGGCTCTATTTTTGGCTTGAAGCTGTGGAGATGGACTCCGTTGATAAACTGACCTTATTTCGTGTTAAATTCACAGATCATTCAGTGAAGCTGTGCGTCGTTGAGTCATTGTCAGAAGCCTCTGGTTTTAAACTATGCAGCAGCAGCAGCCTGCGGACCTCTGTCTCTGTCTGTCTCTGTCCTTGGTGCTGAAGGCAGCCGCATGTCTGCTGCTCTGTTTGTTTACAGCTGATCTGCTCGCTGCATCACTCTCCTCTCAACCTACGAAACAAACACGGTGACTGTCGCTGTAATCTGACGCTGTGAGGACCAAAGTTCACCCCTGCAGAGAGACCTGGACGCGGGGTCGCACATGCAACATTGATGAGGAAACCAGATCCTTCACCTCCGCGTTTTACAGCAGCTGTAAAAACAGTGTGACCGGCAGCTTACCTGCGGTTTATTTTTTATTTTTTTCTGTGGAGGAATCCGAAAGCGTCACAGTCGGTGTTTGCGGTCAGAGCAGCGCAGGATACATGCCGTCCTGAAGTTTGAAGATGAAGCTGAGTCTGTCTGTCTGTCTGTCTGTCTGCTCCTACATGCTGAAAACACGCGTGTCCTCTGCGGGGTCTCTGCTGCCTGTGAATAAATGTCCTGTCCTCCTCCCCTCAGCCTCCCCTCAGTCTCCCCTCCTCACAGCTCTGGACTGAACACATCGACGTTTCCAAAAGAGATTTTAAAGGGAAACGACCTTCAGTATGTTTACCGGAGATGACGACTGAAATTAGGGCTGATTGTCGCTTTATATGACAATAAAATGCTACTAATACAATTAATACTAATGCCAAAACTACTATCAATAATTATTCAGTAAAAATTTAAAAAGTTAGGCTATATAAATACCAAACAGCAACATTAAAAACAATTTAAAAAAAACAAAAAAAAAAAACTAATATGACTCTCCACTGGTTTTAACACAAAGTCTATAATACTGAATTATGTTGAAAATGTTGTATACAAGCTTTTGTGGTAACTTGATTGAGGTAACTTGATTACTTTAAGTTTGTTGCGAGTGAATGCATGTTTAGATTAATAACAGTAATTATGCACATTTAACTGCATTGATAAGTAATGTTATTTACACTTCACACTCAAACTTAGAGTAAACTCCCATAAACATATATCACCACTTATGGTTCCAAAACATTTTTTTTGTAGTTATAGTAGTGGTGCTATTGACAGTTTAGTTAGCAAAATGCATTTCTGTGCAGCTAACATTAACATTTGGTCTGTGCAGCTAAAGTTAGCAGTTGGTCTTTGTAGGTAATGTTAGCATTTGGTCTGTATAGCTAATATAAGTTCTAAGAAGGTTCTTCCTGAAGGACTGAGGTTCTTTCTAGAACCCAGTAGAAGCCCCTGGGTGAGTTCTAGATAAAACCCTTGTAATAGGGTATTCAACAGAACCCTCTGCATGGGTTTGAGATAAAACAGTTGTTACATAAAAAGGTTTGCTGTAGAACCTCTTGGATGGGCTTTTGATGACACCCCTGGAATATAAAAAAAAGTAGAACCCCCTGGGTGGGCTCTAGATAAAATCATTGGAATATAACGGTTTGTGGTAGATTCCCCAGAAAGTGTTCTGAATAGAACCATAAAAGTGTTCTCCTTTAGAACCTCTCATATGGGGTTCTTAGTGAAACCTTTCACAGATGGTTCTAGGTATAACCCTTTATGTTGGCTCTAGGTAGAACTCTCTTAAAGGGTTCCAAGTGGAAGCTTTATAAAAAGGTACCAGGAACCAAAGAGGGTTCTCCTATGGGGACAACCCATGGTTCTAGTTAGTACCTTTATGTCTAAGAGCACACCATGTTTCTACAGTAACCCAGAGGGGACAGAAAGCTCACCACTAGATGCTGCTAAATCCTGCACAGTGGTCCTTTAAATGGCCCCAGACCAGCTGTTTCACAGTAAACTGGAGCTTTCGGGGGCCCCTGGAGTTCTCGGGGCCCCTGTGGGGCAGTTGCTCACTCTGCTCGGGTGGAAATCGAGCCTTGTTTGTGAGATAACGATGCACATCTTGCAAATCTTAATAATGACAGGATTCACTGCAGGTCTGCTTGTCCTCAACCTGAACAGCAGTTTGACCAACGATCTTAATTTCCTGCATGCTGACAAAGAATAAAACAGGTTTATCAAAGTGTGACTGCAGGCGAGGCGTCGAGCCAGAGGAACACAAACAGAAAACAAACACTGTGTGTTTCTCTCTCTCTCTCTCTCTCTCTCTCTCTCTGTGTGTGTGTGTGTGTGCGTGTGTGTGACATGCAGGATGTGATTAGATATTGGAGCAGAGGGCAGAAGAATCCTCTGAAGAAATCTTGATTCATTTAGTTCAGATCTAATCTAATCTGCATCATCCTGCCCGAAACCTCTCTGCATCATTACAACATGGAGAACTGGGTTTCCTCTTCTCCTCCGTTCTGCCTTTAATCACTTAAAGACGCAGATGTGGATTTCTCTGCAGCTGCACACTGAAGTCATTTGTGTTTTGAGAAGAAAAACTCTTTTCTTCTCAACAGTCTGCATCCATCAGCATGTTTAATACTTTTTAATAAGCTGTTTTTAACAGCACAAGAACAGACAACAGTCATGTGTTATTTTTTGTTAGTATTATTATTATTATTATTTTAATTCTAATTCAATGTGTCAGATTAGAAGATCATGCCTCCAACAAAGAATTAAGTCAAGAGGAGATATGAGGTGTTGAGTTGTCAGTGCAGCTCTGTTCATTACAGTTGTTTGCTTTTTAAAAAAAAAAAACTGATAATATTTTTGCATTTTAATTTGCAGTCCAACAGTTCAGCAAGCTCATAAAACGCAAAACGTCAGTGTTGAGTATGATGAGCAAAGAAAGAAAATAAAAACATGAGAAAGATTCACACAGAGAAGAATAATCAACCAATATAAAATGGAATATCCCCAAGTACGGAGAAACAAGTGATACAATTACATCCCCAGAGAGACACGTTTTCTCTCTGTTGTGTTTCTCATCTTACGCATCAGTGCAGCAAGAGATTTGTGGAATTTTGACAAACTGGTTAAATCTTTACAGTTTTGTGTTTAGAGTTTTGAGAAACTGAGCTGCAGCTTCAGGAAAACTTTCTGTGCGCAGCATGTACAGCAGCTCCGTGTCCATCAGGTGGCAGCAGATGATCAGTGAAATCTGTAAGGGAGCCGTGAAAGAGATTCTCCTGCACTGGTCATGCTGAAGCCACTGGATAATTTGAAATATGAGGATTGAAGTTTTATGATGTGGAGGATCAAACTCATTTCCTGAGCAGAGACATCAGCTGAAATCAAAGAGGAGGCATGTTTTCAATCAGCAGCAGGCGGGATGAGGAGACTCATCAGACCTGAGACAGGGAGGCCTGCAAGGATGCAACAACTGCATTATAACTCTTAATGGTTACAGACGTGTGTTTTCTTGTGTCTCCTCTGTCTGTTATTGTCAGGCTGTTATCAGGCTTCTGCAGAGGCTTAATGATGAGCTGATTGTTTGAATCAGGTGTGTTGGAGCAGGGAAACACCTGCAGGACAGGGGTCCCCTGAGGACCAGGGTTGGGAAACACTGTCTCAGGTTGTCTTCTGATCGTCCTGTAGTTCCCTGTAAAGTGGATTCAGCCATGTTAGGCCAGAGATCATTTGTGTTCGCGTGTGTGTTGTGTTAATTTCTGAGGACGGGCGCAACCATTGCTCCAAATGGACGCAGGATACACGAAGCAGCCATGATGCACATGGATGTTTAAGGACTGCGTATGCAAATTCTTAGTGAAAAGCAAAGTATTCATCAAAAAAACTACTCAGAGTATTAGTTACTTTTAATCGATGATGTCACCGTCACCTCTCCAGACTAGGACTTTGTGTGTTTTGCTTTACCAGTAGTTAAAACACTACTGCCACGACTGTTGATTACTGGTTAAATTCTTAACGCAAAATCAATTAAAGATCAATCATTAACATCCTTTGTTTTGTTTTTCGTCCATATGTCCTGGTTTTCATTGGCTTGTTTGCTATCAAATCACCTTATTGGCTACAAAAATGCAGATAAAAGGTCTGGTTATTAATTAAAATTGTACTCAGGACTCAGCTATGATTTTAAAAGTAACTAAGTAGATTTCATGGTAAAATAATTACTTAAGTACAAGTAAAAGTACAAACCTGAAAATCTACTCATAAAAGTAAAAGTACCCCAAAAAACTACTTAATTACAGTAACTTGAGTATTTGTAATTAATTACTTCCACCCCTGTTTATAACTACATGCTTAGTTAATTATTTACAGCAGATTTTATTTCTATGTTAAATATTTGACCCGTCTCACATGAGATTACAAGGCACCAATATTTATTTATCAAACATCAGATATATGTAATACAGACGTTCCAGTATCACATGTACAAAACTAAAAAGCATGATAACGTATGTGCACATAGATTTAAAATCACTGCACTGCACCTTCACATAACAATAATTCACATTTTACAATTTTTTTTTCAAAAACAAGGTTTTTTTTAATGACATTTAATAAACACATTTCCTTAAAGTGATATTCCACCATGCGAGAATAACCCACTCAGTAAGTACTCACCACTATGCAGATGTGATGATAAGTGAAGATCTTCAGTTCACAAAACAATCCTGGAGTTTTAGGAGAAACAGGGTAGCAGCCTCATCCAGTACAATGGCAGTGATCGGTGACCACGGATAAAACGTTAAAAAAAGCGCACAAAAACACAAAATGTCTCCATCCTGCTTGTGTGGTGTAATCCAAGTGTCCGCAAGCTGCGACATTAAAAATTAACCGCAAAAGATGCCATTTTCGCCATGTTTTTAGCAGAAATATCAGCTGTTGCACGTAGCCGGTAAGATGTAAACATGGCGTCGATCTCGCGAGACTTGCGCACGTGCGGCGATTAGGATATATACGAAGTCTCGCGATGAAGTCCAGACTGTCTCTCCTCTTCATCTCTTCGGTGTGTGTCGGTGCGCAGTTTGTTGTCTGCTGTGGTCTAAAACATCCTCACTGATGTAAACTGTCAGAGTGACACTGCTGCTTTAATACCAAAACATGAATATTGTGCACCGTTTAGCCAAGATAAAGCCTGAGCTGAATAAAGGTGAGGATTTTTCTCCTCAGAGTGCAATAGAGACAGGGGTGAGGTTGGAGCTCGGGAGACTTTGCTCTGGGAAGGCAGCTGGCCCAGATGGTGTGTGTCCAAGGCTGCTTAAAGACTGTGCTGCCCAACTGTGTCAACCTCTTCATAAAATCTTCAACCTGAGTCTACAGCTGGGGCAGGTACTGGCTATGTGGAAAACATCTTGTATTGTCCCGGTACCAAAAAGAAAATGTTCAGCTGAACTAAATGACTATAGACTGGTGGCCCTTACTTCACACATTATGAAAACACTGGAGCGGCTGATTCTGCGTCTTCTGAGGCCTGAGGTCAAAGACAAACTCGATCCCCTGCAGTTTGCCTACAAAGAACACATTGGAGTGAATGATGCAGTACTCTACATGCTCCACCGTTCCATCTCTCATTTGGAAGAATCTGGCGC
>JAJHUR010029058.1:0-13784 GCA_027495735.1 Lutjanus campechanus | reverse complement strand
CTCACACACAATCTTCTCCCAGAAATCCCTTATTCGTGGCCGCTGCCACACATAAGGGCTTCGCCTTTGAATAAGGTGTTGCCTTCATCTTCTGTTCATAATAAGTACAGCAACAGCTGTAGCGGCAGCTGAGATCAGTGTCCCGTAGCCATGGAGCCGCACGACGCTTTCGGCCATTTTTCCTCAAATCTCGCAGGACAGGACGGACGAGAATTTACGAGAATTACGGTTAGTTCGCAAAACAACGTTCTATGGAAACACCTGCAAGTCGCATTCGGACTTTGTCTACATTTCAGAAATATCGCTTTTATTTTGCAAACAGCTGTAATGGAAACGCGACTTGTGAGAATTTGCCACTTCACTTTTTCTTTTATGACAGCAGAGCTGCAATGATTGATTGATTAGTCGATCAAAAATGAATCACTATTTGATAATCAATTAATCATTTCAGTCATTTATCAAGTAAAAATGTCAAACATTTTCTGGTTCCAGCTTCTTAGTTGTAAGGATTTGCTGTTTTACTTTGTCATTTATGGCAGTAAATGAAACGTCTTTGGGTTTTGGACTGTTGGTTGTACAAAAGAAGATGACTGAACACTTAATAGTGAAAATTAATCAATAATGAAAAATGATCAACAGTCGCAGCTCTATATTACAGTACATTTCTAATATTTTTTTGGTTTGGGACAGGTCATGAAAACTAAGACATCTGATAACATAACTTTGTGCTCTTGGTAATAATGGGCATTATTAATGTCTTTTATATACCACAAACTATGAACTAATTAATCAAAGAATCATATTGTGAGGATATGATCATATCACGTTATCATTCTACAAATTTAAGTTGTCCAAATTAAGGGCTGCAACTTATGATCATCTTCATCATTGATTAATGTGTCATTCCTTTTCTGAGTCCATAAAATGTTAGAATATGCTGAAAATCTCGATCACGGTTTCCCAAAGCTCAAGATGACATCCTCAAATGTCTTGTTTTGACCACATACATAAAACAATTGCTGCAGTAAAGGCTTGACTAAACACATTAGCTTGGGACGGGGCAGAGGGCAAAGACAACTGTTTCTTTAAATAGACCAAATACGACAACACAGATGTTCAAGAGTTTGAGCAGCAAAGAGAGACAAAGTGCTGGAGCAAAGGAGTCTGAAAACAGACTAATGTTGCAAAAAAAGCATCTCAGTAGACTTTGGCAGAAGCAAAAATGGGAGTGTGGAGGAGCGCAGGAAAAGGGAGAAGGACAACATTAGTGAGTGAGCATGTCAGCAGCAGTAGATCATCCCATTTCTCAGGCTCTCATCGGCCTCCTCCATTACGTCATTGAAGAGGAGGACGAAGAAGAGGAGGGGGAGAAGGACAGGCGAGAGGGGGAGGCAGGGAAGAGGGGGGGGACAGCTCGTAAAACACTGAGCACACAGTAAACATGTCTGCCCTTATGCATGACAATACCCCTACAGTGAGCGCTGCCTGACATTAGCCAGATAACCCCCCTCTGCCCCACGTGCTTGTTCCCATCCAACAACAAGGCTTTCAGTGGAGACACCAGGGGAATAGATTAGCGCTAGGCTAACATGGTAAACTGTGTTCTGTTACACGGGGCCTTACTGGGCCAGACGATGTTAAGATTTTCACTCACTCAGTCATTCACAAGTGCGTAAGTATATCTTAGCGGTTAGTGACTGGTCCTTGCAGTGGTTTACCTCAGCTCACACATGAATTCCCGTGGGGTTCCTCTGAGGATAAGATGTGGGAACGGCATTATGTGCATCCCAGCGGCTGTCTGATCAGAGAGTGCAGCACGGATGAGAGGTGAATGTAAACAGCCATGATCTTTGACTTTGTGTAGCTGGTGGTCTGAGCTGGGGAGCTATCATGTCTTGTGGGAAAAAAGGGGGACACGTTTTTGTCTTCTGTACTGAGCCTCCCTCAGAGTTTTTACACAGCCAATGGACAATTCTACATATTAATATTTAAAAATGCTTTGAGCATTGGCAACAATACTCAGTCTTGCAAATTATCTTATCAGATGGAAAAAAATAGCAGCAGCCCCCACCTCCCCCTTCCTCTTATTTGGTTATAAACCAGCAGGATAATGGACTTGCTGGCCATGATGACATAGTTTTTGTAAGTGTGAAGAGCTGTCAGCATATAAAACTGACAAACTTCAGAAAAAAGGACTTTCAAAGACATTGACAGTGTGAGTATATGGGATTTGGGGGGTAAAGGTGATTTGGCTCATATTAATATGACATTTGTCTGTTAGCACTGCGCAGCCATGTAGATGTTTACCTCTGCAGGCAAGATAACTGTGGGGTGACCACATTAACAGCTGTAAGGTCAAGTTTGAGGCTCTTTGAAACAGATCGCCATCATAGTTCAAAGTTAAATTAGCAGACTGAATTCTTCTTCTGACTTCCATTTTCAGTACTATGCAGTAACAGTTGAGCAAGCTCAGTATCCAGCAGAACCTCAAACTTTCTTGGTCGTGTCTAGACTTCATTATCAAAGTTGTACAAACTACTTATGTTTAATAAAGTGGCAATTTGAGGATTTGGGGACAGAAAACACTTGATTAGAATTAGGGAAAGATAATGTGTTTGACTAAAATGATCACACTCAAGAGCTTTGCATTCCCTTCCTTTCCTGTCTCCTGTACTTGGTTAAGCTGTGTGATATGTTGAAAAGAAACTGAATGTTGTACATGGTTAGAAGATGTTCATATGCTAGCTAGCTAGCAATTTCCTAACATTAGCAATCAGATGCAACTATCTAGCTAACGATTATTGTAGCAAGCTAGCCAAAGAGTGATGTAGATTAGCTAGTTAGTAAGCTTGCATTATCTTTTTTGGCTACCTGTACTCACTTGCTATGTATCCTAGTTTGGCCGTTTAAATGTTCAAACCACCAGTGACTTGTTTAAATCAGACTGCTGAGCATTTTGAATACAACAGCTTCTCTTACTGTATTTGCTAGAAATAGCTGCCCACTATTCCATGATTTTACATTTTAGGGGTGAGGGTGGTCTGACCACTATTGGAATTCAAAAACATATGTGTGAAGCAAAACAATGAGCAGAAAGTTTGCTGAGAGCTGCTGAGTCTGATAAAGTTGGGTGTTGATTCTTGGAAGTGATACCAGTTTCGCATTTCAGGGAGTATTTGAGTCACTGTTTATTCAATGAGTCATTTGAGTCAATGCGGGTTGAATGTCAACACCAAAAATAACTCTTAATAGAGCATTTCTTGAAACCTGGGTTTCAGAATTACATCTGACAGTAACACTAGAAATTGTGCATGTGTCATGCAGAGGAGGACCAGGAGAGCTCTATTTTACAATCGAGTTCAAGTTTGAGAATCAACTTAATCACACAGGTTACTGCCTGATTGCCAAATTGTTTAAAGCGTACATTTCTGCATCCTCTGCCTTCATGTCAGAGGAACCTTTGCAGCCATAAGTGAAATGATTGAATGAAAACATCCTACTGACAGACTCTTGTTGTCAAGGTAGGCAGTGTGTAACACCTCTGTTATTCCAGTCATATGGAAGAATCACACACACTATGCTTGCATCACATGTTCTGAGTGTGGTTGATCAAAGCACAGTACAAATGTCCAATCCTGTAAAAATGACACAGTTTGTAGTGTTTCAGCATCAAAGGGTTTTAACCATCTCAACATCACACATTGTTTGGTGCACTACTGTTCTGAAGCCGTGAATTTGCCATTATGGCAATGCCATCTTGGGTTTTGGGGACCAGAAATTTCCATATTTGGACAACACCATGGAGCTGGAGAGGACACGCTTTGCTACACCTCGATCCTGATTGGATCTGACTGAGAGGACCTGAGGACACACCATGGTAGTGACTTGTCAATCACAAGGTAACCATGTCCTTGGGCATACTGTGCTTTATTGTCTGTTTTACTCTAAATGGGACCATAATTTAAAAAATTAATTCATGCTGTACTGAGGAAGACTTGAAACTATAAATTGAGGCCATAGACTCATTAGGAAACTGTTTACTGAGGTAATAGATCAAATGAGAAGTAGGGTCATTTTCTCATAAGCTTACATACAATTGGACTTCTTTTTGCAACCAGTGGAGTCGCCTCCTGCTGTCCATTAGAAAAAATGCAGGTTTAAGGCACTTCTTTGTTGGCTTCATTTTTCAGACCTGGAATCTCTGTCCACTATACAGTGGCACAAGCACTATTCTCTATACATAATACATTGATTAGCATAAGGATTACTTTTAAAGTATCCAGTTACTTTAGTGTCTAACATCCACAGAGCAGAGATGTGTTGTTTACTTACAGTGTACATGCGGTGGTGACCTGAGGCCCTCTCAGTATCAGTTTCTGACCCATCACTCAGTTGGCTTCGCCCATTCAACAAGAGGAAAGTCTCTCACTCGTTCTGTGAGGGCAGTTTAGCTGATGTCTCTGTCACTGCTTTGAGTGAGCAGATGCTTTATAATGGGAAAAAGGCCAAAAGTAATGTGCTGCCCGGCTCTCCCTTGTGTGTGGTTTGCAGGTCTGTCAGCAGCACTACAAGAGCACAGATGACTGAAAGGAACCAAATATGTGAACTATGGAGCAACAAATGGGCCCTGCAGAGTTCAGACGGGTCACGGGGTGATTGCGCCGCACCTTTCATAGGAAAGAAATGGGCAGCCTTTGTTGTCTGTTATGATTGGACAAATCAATGTAGGGAATGAAAAGATGCCTGACGCACAAACTCAACCAACAAAGATTAATTTAATCACAGCTCTCAAAGTTTAGAAAAACTAGGTTAAAATCAATCAGAATTTAAAATTAACTCACGCAGAACTCTGTTGCAAAATTAAAAAGAATCTCGATTTAGTAAATGCAAGTATATTTATGTGAACAGCTTGCTTGCCCAAATGAAAATAAATAATAAGAAAATAAATTCAAGTGTTGTCAAGACCTAGTAAGTAAAAAACAGGGAGTAAAAACATTAACTTTCAGCTGCTCCACATTCCTTAACAAAATGTTACCCTGTTTGGTTGCTAGCTAAAATTTAAAAGAAATGTATGGTGTTTGCTAGTTAGCTAAATGGATACAGACAGCAGCACAATAAGGAAAAATAAGGAAAAGTTCCTTGCAGCAACTGGGAGAGTGTTTTAATGAATCAACTGCACAGAAGAGACACATCGTAAAACTTTGTTAGGTTGAGTCTGTCCCTTAACTTTCTTCAAGGAACTTGATTATTTTGCTCAATCCATCTGAAAAAGGCAGCTTTTTTAAAAGTAAAACTTCCTCAAGTCTAGGTTTGAAGTTAATACTGGAATGCATTTTAAATTGGAGTTTCAAGATTTGGTGCAATAGAATAAAATTTAATCTAAAATCTTTAATCTAAAAAATAACAGAAGTTTAAACATAATCTGTCTTAATTCTAGGCTTGTTTAAAAGTTTGCTGCAACATAATTTAGAGTTAAAACATGATTTAATTGGGTTTGAAAATTAATTCTTGTTGGTGCAACCCAGCCTAAGCACCTATATTGGCCACCAAATGATCCACAGCCATATTTGTTTAATTATGCATATTTCATTCTTGAAAAGGTTGGATATGTTAAACATTTGAATTCTTTTTGAATTTTGGGGGCCGCCTGGTGTTTTAATGTATAACTCACAGCCTCTGAAAACTTGACACAGGCTACCACTGGATTGATCACTGCAGGAGATGGCTGCTGTAACAGATGGTGGTTTCGGCTGCTCCGTATCAGTAGCTCTAGTGAAGCTTGGACACATGACAGCGCAGGTAAACACTGATGTGCACACAAATACACACACTTAAACTTACACGAGCATACACACACACGCTCACCTGCTATCACACTAATGGTTAGCAGACCTGAGAAGTGAGATGTGGTCATATATAGTGGAATGTCAGAGGGGCTGACAGTGCCCAGAGACATGTAGTTATCTGGTGGAGGAGGGATCAAGTTCTTAACCTCTCCTTCGACCTTCTGGTAAAAACAACAAGCAGCCCCTGATCTCCGCGGCATGCCGCCTCAAAATCCGGGTGTCTCGCGTTTTTGTGTGTGCGGGTACGTGATGGACCAAGAAAAAGGGAGTGTGCCTTTACAAGCGAGCGTTTAAGTGTACTGTAGGCACTTCAGTACAGAGAAGGTGCAGCTTGACTTTAGGCACTGAGGTGCTTTGTCTCCGGTGAGTCTAAAATCCAACCATTCTTCAACACAACAAACCCAAGGAGCCTTTGAGGCGTCAGTGTTGTCTAAGCCAGAGGTTAAACGGCAACACTTGCAGCTCATCTGTTGCCATATGACACGCTTTTTACCAGAGGTGGCAAAAGTACACACATTCTGCACACAAGTAGAAGTACAGATGCTTGTGTGAGAAAAGACTCTGGTAAAAGTAGAAGTGCAAATTCAACTTCTTTACTCAAGCAGAAGTGAAAAAGTACAGGCTCTGAAATGTACTTATGTGCAATGATAAATGAACCTCACCTTTTCTCCAGTTGAGCCTCCCTCACTTGTTGGTCTCATCTTGTTTCGTCTGTCTCCTCTTGAAACACTGTTTTCAACTTGTTACGTCTTTAACATAGTTTTGAGTGCTGTTACGTCTTTTCTGTCTTGTTAGTTTTTTGTCTTGATGTGTCTTTTTTGCCTCGTTGTGTCATTTACATAATTTTTTGTCTTGTTACATCTTTCTTCTTATTATCTTTCGCGTTGTTCTTTTTATCTTGGTACATCGTCTTGTTACATCTTTTATGTTGTTTTTGTTTTATTACGTCCCATTTGTCTTGTTTTATATTTTTTCTCTTGTTAGATTGTTTTTACTCTTGTGACGTCTTTTTTGCCACGTTACGTCTTTTGACTTGTTTCTTTTATGTTGTTTTGTCTTGTTATGTAATTTTTTATCTTGATAGGTCCTTCATCTTGTAATGTCTTTGATGTCGTATTTTGTCTTGTTACATCCTTTTTGTCTTCTTACGTCTTTAACGTTGTTGCATCTTTTATGTTGTTTTTCGTTCATCTTGTTACACCCTTTATATTGTTTTTGTCTTTTTTTTGTCTTGCTATGTCTTACACGTCGTTATTCGTTGTTGTGTCATTTTCGTCTTGTTACATCTGCTGGGCTTGATGTGCACTGACGAATACACCAAGAATTAGTCTTTTCTATGTGTTATCGTTCCATCCATTTACTGCATGTTGAAATCAGTTGTAATTTTGGGAAGGCAGCACACAATGACACACAATAACTCCACTCAAATGAATTAAAACTTAAGTAACAAGCTTGTTTTGCAAAGATAAGAAGTAGAACGTACAGATGTTTGTGTTCAAATTTAGAAATTAAAGCAAAAAGTTGTCAGAAAAAAGAAATACTCAAGTAAAGTAATTAAGTATGTGTGCTTAGTTATTTACCACCTCTGCATTTTACTAAACATAAGTGTTGAACTATGACACATCCAACAGTGAAGTAATACTAAACAGGCTACAGTTTGATGTAATGTTTATATCTTCGGCTGGATTCTTTTTTTCTTCATTACCAACCATGCAACTCTCACTCACAACAACAAAAACAAGCTGCCGTTTTGCACAGCAGCACAATCCTTTACTGTGAGAGGGCTTTAATGGCCTTTCCAGATTGGGCCCTAATTAGCTGTTAATCATCTAGGGCTCATAACCAGAGTGGAGACAGCAGGCGTGTGTGTGTTTGTAAGCACGTGTGCACATTTGCGTGTGTTTGCGTGTTCTCTCCTGCTGTCTATCCTTGTGTTGCGAGGCCATTAGCAGCAGACAAGCTAAAGAGAGCCAAACAGCCCATTAACTCTTTCACTCTTCCTCTCTGCTCTCCACCACGCTCATCTCTCTCCCCACAGTACCACAGTTGCCAGCTGACACCCTCTAATGCCAGCTATCTGTCACGACCAGAGACCTGTCCACCCACACATCCCTCCCTCTACCTCGTCCTCTGCCCGTTCTTGCCTTTATTCTTTCTGTCCACCCTCCTGTACTCTGGGTCTCTCATTCTGTCTGTATATTTTTGTACTACTGTGTGACTCTTAAAATCTCTTAAAATAGTCTCTTAAAATAGTCAAATTACATGAAACAAATTGTAATCCTATACTGACAATGTAGATCAAAACCTCTATAAGAAATAATCCAAATTCTGTTTTTGCTAGGGATGCACAATATGGATTTTTTTCAGCTGATACCAATAACCAATAATTACCTGCTTCTCATGGTCTGTACTAATAAGATAAAGCTTAGCATACACTCTGATTTGAGCCTGTTTCTGACCAGATTTTTGAGCCATACGACTCATTTTAGAGTTGGACCCAATTTCAGTTTTGTTGGGCATCATTTGCTGTGCAGTGTACTGGGGGGAGCCAGGACTGATCAGCTACTCCCAAACAGTCACCAAACATTTGGATGAATATCTGAAATTTGCAGTGTCCATGGTCAGGCTCTCACACGGTTGAAACAGAACCATGAGTTGATTCCCTGGTACCTGCAAACAGAGCATCTGAAATTGCCATGGTGCCTGACATATCATGTGATGGGCAAATATGGACAGAAACATAGCTAGCTTACCTCCAATTCTCTCTGCAAAATGTTCTTTTTTTAAGATTTAGGCACATAGCATGACACAGATGATCAAGGCAGCATGTTTCTGCTTTGTTAGGATTATTCTTCTATTTGCATTGAAGCTTTCAAACAAATCCTTATTGACAATTGTCAATAATACCTGTATTGTAGGAGCTGAAATTAAATAACATTTCTAAAACTGTACAGTGTATGTCTAGCTTTACTGACAATTACACATTTTTGTATTTTAAAAAAATCTTCACATAACCTGCTGTCTATGCACACCTGAGGTTAAGACAGGCTGAGATGTATTGAGCAAAGATGGATATTCCACAGCTCTGACCTCACCAAATATAACTGACATTGCTATTACAAAAACAAAAACAGCTCTGACTGTTCAAATGTTCATTTTTTTGTGAAGTATGCCAAAAAACCTCACAAATAAGCTTTGGCTTGTATAGAGCATTTTACTTAAAAATTTAAATTAAAAGCTTTGACATAATCTGTCAAGTCAGATATTATTATAGCTGATATGCTGCGATAAATAATAATAGAAATGTCCTATTTATAGAATACTCATCATGCATCCCTAGTTTTGCACTAAATAAAAAATATACGGTACTAACGTGCTAACGGTACTAACGGACAGTTCAGATTTTACTATGTAATACTACCTGAGGTTCATGGATTAGCAATTTTACAAACCTGCAGTATGCATCTATGTGGTTATGAAGCAGATATTCAGTCTCCTTCTGAAACCTCAGAAAGCTTCATTCTGCCCGAGCTTGTTATGTTTCTGTGCACCTACACCTGCCTGCTGGGCCCGGCTGCACGCTGGATCAATATCTCAATTTGCACACAGTAGAGAAAGAAAACCGCAGACTGAAATTTTATCAGCCTGAAAGCAGTAACTAGGCAGGTACTGTAGCTGTGCATGAGTGTGGACCGTCTGGATAAGTCCAAATTGCCTCTGCAGTACTAAATTGGGCACAAAGGAAAGGAGCAGTGGAAATTGAGGGAGCAGAGGTAGATGAGACTGGCATGCTTTAACGGGCAATGAAAAGCTGCTTTGTGCTTACAGGAGCACAAAGCACATTAACACACAGATGCTAACAAGTTAGTTTCTTCACTGTTAATGCTATGACTTATTTTTTAGTGTATATCATAATATTATCCAAATTAGGAATATTTTAGCAATGAGTATGTTCTACTTCTGTATATAAAACAATATTTACTCAGGAGAGTCGTATTAAAGATGGAAAATTATACCTACTGCAAAGGAAGATGCTAAAAAAAGGTGAAAAACACACAGTAAGTAATACAGTAACAACATGACAAAGCTGCAATTGACGAGTACTGTTCTTATCAATTTATCTCTTAATTATTTTAATACCACTGGTTTAATTAGTATCATGATGACACATACAATCTCAAATATTCCTTCACAACAAAGCTCTTCCAAAATTTTCCAAAATAACCATTTATTAGTCCTTAGGAAGGAAAAAACATTTTAAGAGGAGGAGGATTGATGAAGGGGGATCGATTTTGCAACTAAGAAATAGTTATCATCTTCCCAGCAATCTCCAATAATATCCTTAAGATATAGGCTGAAATTTTCCTTACTGAATATACCTTTAGATGCACATTCCAACATATAATACAATGGATTCTAATTAATTGACTAATTTAGTCTATAAATTGTAAAAGAAATCCAAACAAGTTCTCAGATCCAAAGTCAGTATTTTCAGATTACTTGTTTTGTCTGACCAGCAATCCAAAACACACAAGTATTCAATTTACAATGATATAAAACAGAGAAAAGCAGTAAATCCTCAACATTTAGAAGGTGTATACAATGAATGTTTGGCTTTTTAAAAAAAAAAAAATTAGTTAAACAAATGATCCACTATTGCAATTGGTTCAGCACTACATGACAGCAGTCACGTCTCACAGTTTCTTTGTTGGATGATGATAAAAAATTCATCAAGCGTGTTCCTTCTTTAGCACAAATTAACCCAATTCCCTGGCTGAGTACAACACTGCAAAGCCAGCAGGCCTCTGCGCTACAACAAGCTTCTCCTGATACATCCACCTTGGCCTCGACCATGCTGACAGCCAGAGAGGGAGAAGTGTGTGATTAATGATAGGGGCCTGGTCATATCAGCAGGCTGGTTAACAGACCCCACCACAAGACTACACAGGTCACAGAGCACACCCAGCCTCATCAGCACCCATTACTACTGTGGGCACACATCGCACAGGAGGCTACGTCTGTTTTTACCCCAAACATTTCACCGATAGAGAATGAGGACTGAAAGAATTCAGAGTCAAACAGACCAAAGACTTCATCATTATTTGCATTATGGCTTGGTCTTCTTTAATTTGACACTGTTTAATTTAGAAGGAATGACTGGCATTTGAGTATCAATAAAACTCTACACAAAGTCAACAAGTTTTTGTTGACTTTGTTGAAGGACTAAAAGTACCAATGACAAACAACTCCAGTAACAAACAACAGAAACAGTAAATCTATCTTGTTCTTTTTGACCTTCTAAAGCAGAGCAAGGTAATCTGATCCAAAGAGTTACCTTAGTTTTCCACCCTAATATATACGTGTATGTGTGTGTGTTTGTATGTATGGAAGAGGAGAGAAAATATGACAGCAAGCCTGACAACATCCGACATGCATATACACAGAATATTTCTGCTTTGGGGCTGAGCGGGCAGGAAGGGGAGATCAGAAACAGGATACCGCATCATTTCTGTGCACACAAACACACGCAGGAACACGGCCAGATGTGTGCGTGGACAGAGAGCGAGAGCAGAAAGAGAGATGGTGATGTGGATAGGGGACGGGAGGTGAGGCGATGTTGGATCACTTTGCCAACACAGCAATCTGAGAGCTGGGGCATGTCGGAGAAGCGGGAGGCTCAGGTAACAGGAAGAGCTGTGAGACGATCAGGAAATAACACTGTCTCTTTGAATTAGCATTTCCAGCTGAAACAGGAGGGGCAGAAACCTCTGGCAAGACTTCAGTCGGACTTGGTTGTGCGACATATGAGGCAGAGGCAGAAATGTGTGTGTATGTTTACAATCTGTCAGCGACTTGGAGATAATACAAATTTAAAAAATGTCTATCCTGGCTACAGCAATAATTTAACACTTCAAGTGTACGGTGCAACTCCCAAAGTCTGTAAGAATTTGGTGAACTGCTCAAAGACACTTCAGCAGAACACATTACACTTTTCTGCTGTCCAACAATAACAGCGTGTAATAAATTTGTGCGTGTCCGTCCACGTTTCTTACCAGGCGATTTATGCGCACAAATTCCTCCGGACTCTTGGCCCAAGGTGGCAGCTCCACATCAGAGACTACAGTGCCGTCCTCCATCACTCCCAGGTTGTAATTGTTGGCGTTGACAAACATCTCAGGGAGGTAGTAGAACTCTGGGATCAGTTCCTGCAGGGGTGCAGCACAATTTTGGTTGATTACAAAACTGTTGCAAAAAACAAGCAAAAAGTGATGATTATTTTTTTAAACAGTGTTACCATTTGCAGCACTTAATAGTTCACAAAAATAGTTGACACAGGCTTAGTTTTGTGTAAAATGATAATACTGAATTGAAAGTTAATTTGTTTTTGAAACTACTGAATGCTCGCAGAAATCACTAACAAGCCTAGTACTAGAGTTGGGCGATCTTGCCCAAAGTCAGATCGTCCTATCGTCACTCTGTGGGATCGCCGATACACGATTCCATCGTGTGTGTGTGTGTGTGTGTGTGTGTGTGTGTGTGTGTGTGTGTTTTGGGGGGGGGACTCCGCAGCCGCCACATTAATGTGTGTGCATTTCGCAACACATCATGTAGTGAATGGCTGCTCCACCCCAAGGCTGGTAGGTAGTGTATTATCAAGGTATCAGTTATTTTAGACAGAAAGTGTAATTTCAGCACTATCAATAATGAACAATATTGACTGAACAAGCCGCACGTAGCTTGATCTTCGTTAGACTGACTGAACAGCCTCATAGAAATTATATTTTACAATTCTTCATATTTTATTATAACGAAATTCGTTAAGGCAAGTAATTCGGTGCTTTTAAAGTCATGATATTAAGCTGACACGGATCACTTACTTTGTTTGCGGTCAGACGTTACAGCGTCTCCATCATAAGGCTGCACGGTGCGTGTCGCTGTGTTAGATGCAGTCGGCTTAATAAAGTCAGTGATCACACATTAGAATTATATATTTATTTTAAAAACAACCTATCATTCATCTATGTTTGGATTGGATTCTTCGGGAGATTTTAGCGTCTGAAATGCGTTTAGCGCATTTCATTACCGCCAGCTGATGGAGGTCCGTCCGTATGCGGCATCTCTGACAGTATTTAACAATTTGGAAAAGTATGAATCTAAGTGCATTAAGGGTCAGAAGAGTTTGAATTCATGGTGCTTTGTTCTTATTAATCAATTAATTATCGCTGCAGTAAGCTCGCCGTCATATGCACGCGCGCGCGCGCACACACACACACACAGGCCCGCTCTCTCCCTCTCCCTCCTCTGTCTGTCTGTCTCTCTCTCTCTCTGTCTCTCTTAATTGTGCGTTCACCACAACCTCTGGTAATATCGCCAGGGGAAAAAAACTATCGTTGTTCATCCCTTCAATCGCCGATATACGATCGGATCGCCAATCGGCACAACCCTACCTAGTACAGGGGTCAGATTTGGAAAGGTCTGAATATGTCTAAGAGTATTTAAGAAGAGGTGAAGAAGACCATTAACTAAAGTATTATTCTGCATTCACATGGAATCGGTAGCCAGCAAACGGGGAATCATTTTAGTGGACGAGAGTAGGAGAGTAAAATCGGGTGAGGCCGGCAGTGAATACTGGCAACTGTAACCCGAGTTTAAGCATTTAAACTTTAAAGTTTTTACCGTCGCCTGCAATGGAATTTACATCCAGATGTTACGTACCTTCCTCACACAAGGATAAAACATGGACGATTTTGGACTAGAAGCAAATATTTGTCTTTTTCAGACAACATAAACATGGAATATACCAAGTGCAGTTCTCCTTTCACTATTCATGCTGCAAATGAATGAATGACCTGACACTGTGGAGGGATTTTAACACAAGTTTGCAGCGGATTATTAGGGGAAAGCTGCATTTTATAGTTACATGCATTACTATAATAA
>JAJHUR010028877.1:1499-42747 GCA_027495735.1 Lutjanus campechanus | reverse complement strand
AAGCAGGATATGCTTTGGCGTGGCTGCCGTATGATTGACAGATCACGCTGAGTGAGTCTGTCCAGTGCAACACCCCGATCACTCATTATCATGGTATATAGTAATATATTAAATACTAGAAACAAACATGGGAATAATATAAGCAGTAAATAAAGAATTTCTATCACAGTTTAACATATTTTGGCAGCACCTGCTCAGTATTAGTCGTTTTCATGACTTTTTCTCCTTTCGTTCCTGACCTTATTATGTCACTGATAACATTCCACTGAATCGACCACAGTGAAAAGTTCAAGTTCACGGTTCAGGTCTATTTCCACGTGCACTGGTTCAGCTCTTACTACCATCAGTCATCAGCCTCGTCACATGTATCAAGCCATGACTTTCGCCTCTGGCAGCCCTCGCCCCATTGCCCCATGGGCTAAAACAATACACCACATCCTTCCATTGTGCCCGCCGTTCCCGCCTTGGCAACCGTCTGCCCCTGCATCGTGCCTCCCGAGCCCCGACAATGTGGGTATATGTGTGTGGGTGCCCATCCTGTCCCCAGGCGTGATGCGTGTGCGTGGTCACGCGTGTCTGTGCTGCCGGGCCGGCGGTGAGGGGAAGTGGACGTTCTCACATGCATGCATAAGCGGGAATCCATTAAGCCCCATGTAAAACAAACTCAACATGTGCTGCTTCCTTTTCCTATAATGGAGAGCTTTTATCCACGCTGACCTAGAGGCTGGCAGCTCGAGGGCCCGGGCCTGTGCTCAGAGTTGAAAGACAAGGGCAGACCCTGAGGTTACTTCATGTAGGTGAGAGGTCAAAGACAACGCCAGGGCAAATTATAACTGTTGTTGTACATGGCTTGATGTAACAGACAGATGGGTGGTGATGCATTAGCCATCACATGTCAGTAACTGTCAAGCAGCATATGTGCTAATGGTGGGTGGTAATAGAGACAAGATGTTAATTTTTACTTTGAGTACTGTAATAATATTAGAGTAGTTGTTACCAGATCTTTAAAAAATAAACTTGAATCATTCAGTTTATTACCCCACTACTATTTATGCAAGTTTTTTAATGCCAATGACTTACAGTTATCACTGGCATGTATGGAGTTGAAAAAGTACACTTTATATTGGTGTCTCTGTTCTCATTACTTAAATTGCATGTCCAAAAATGAATACAGGAGTTCAAACAGTGAGTTTGAGCCATAGACTGATATTAAATAGGTTCTAATCCTATTTAATATACAGTCTATGTTTGAAGTGATTTATTTTTGACCACCTGATCCTCCCCAGACTCAAGAAAGCTCAAGCAGGCTGCAGAAACACTGCAGGACCGTAGAACAAGCACAACAACAGATGACGAGTCCACCACTGTAGGTTGATCAGCTGTTTATAACTGTCAGTTGTCTGTCAATGTAAAGATCAGCCTGTTATCCTGAAAACAAAAGCCCACTGCTCTGAAAATACACACTCTGGAGTTTGAGTTCAGTGACTGTCTGCTTTACTGCCTGCCAGACTCCATTAACATATTGCTCACTTTATGTCATGGTTTGTGTTTTGCTGGTCACTTCCTGTTTTATTTTGTAGTCTTGGTCCTCCTTCATGTGTCTTGTCTTTACTTCCTGTCTTTGTTGTTTTCCCGCTCTTTGTTGATTATTGATTTGGTTCACCTGTTGTTGTCCACCCACTTGTGTTTGATTACTTTCCTGTCTATTTAGTCCCTGTGTGTCTCTTTGTCTTTGTCAGTTTGCGTGTTGTATTTGGTGTTGAGTTCCAGCGTCTTTCCGGTGTTTCTTCCAGTGTGTTTTTGGATTTATACCCCTTTTGGATTTCCAGTGTTTGTTGGATTTATTTTCCCCTTTTGGTGTATATGGATTTCTTGGATTTTGCTTTTTGGGTTTTGTCTTTTGGATCCCTTTTTGTTCAAGTAAGCCTGTGTTTGAGTTTCTTTCTGTTTTTGATTAAATCACCTTTCGAACTCTGCCACCTGTGTTTTTGGTCTGCATTTTGGGTCCACTACCATTTGTGTTTCCAGTGACTTTTCACCACACGTAACACTTTAACCGTTTTAAACATCTCTTACTAAAATATTACTAATGATTTCTTATAACTCATAAACAGACACTTACTCATTCGGTGAACCCTAATTAACACAAAACAGGGCAAAAAAAAACATTTATTCAGAATGGAAATTTGAAAGGTGGACACTGCTGTTGTACCGTTGCTGTCAAATTAGCGAGTATTTCAACTCAGCATGTTAATTCCTGAAAGCACAACATCAGTTAGAAACGTAAGTGTTTTGCTGCTAATGTTCTCTCAGATGCTGTGACACAAATGGATAATTTTTCGAGAGGAAAAAGTAATATGGGGGACACCCTGCGACAGTCAACGTGTGAGGGGAAAATATGACCCTGAATACTTTTAGGATTCATGGCGGATATTGATGCAAAGCCAAAAACAGTGTGTGCTGAACATGGTGAAATCACAATTACTTTTTTTTTGTCATGTCTCAAAATGTTTTAATGGTCAGAAGTGAGCTTTAAATTACAAAAGGTAAACCACAGTATAAACACTATGTACATGTTACTTCTCTGATAAACAAGCTCAACATTTATACTGAACTGTTGACGCCAAAACAGATATCAAATAGAGCCATTATGCAAATGTATCCCTGCACACTGGAGGGAAACTAGTCTACCTGACGCCCTCAGTGCAGTGGAAGCCAGGTTAGCGAGGCGCCGCAAGTCTTGTCCTCACCTGTTTATCAAACTGCAGCATCAGTAGTAATCCTGCTGCTCATGTAAAATTCCAACTGATGCTGAAGACCCTGGAACTTGTGTAAAAGACCTGGCAGAGCACCAAGAGGAACTGCTGGGAAGATGAGGACAGAGAGAGGCCAACCCAAAAGGTAAATGAACAAATGAGTTCATGTGTGCAACATATGCAGAGGGAAGAGAGTGTGAATGAGGAAGCAGTGTCTTCCACGGGTCAGTTAGGGTTGAACAAGCACAAGCACATTTCTTTGACCGGCTAACGCTGAATATTCGGCTTGTCATAACTTCATCTTAACAATGGGGCATCGGTTGCAATCAGAGATAACAGAAACCTTTTAAATTACGTCATGACAAGAGGAAAAGGAGGTTCAGTAAAACACCCTCCTCCAGGTTATGAGGAACAGAAACAAATGGAGCCCAGTGGAAACAAAATTATATCCACCGCACACTTCCACCAACAGATTTTGGAAAATTGGGAAAACACCGTTTTACTCAACCTACTTATGTTAACATCCATATCACAACAAAGAGGCTATGCGCAAAACTCAACTGAATATTATTCATAACAGTCCCTAACTGGAGACTGGGCTTCAGCAGCGCACAAATTTCCAAAATAGATATGGATCTTATCTATTCCACATTTTGGACTTAAAAAATTTGGAATGCCCCAAAATTTTTTGTCAGTTTAAGTAAAAGCCTTTAAAAAATGTCAAATCAATGTCATATGGAATGCACGTTACAGGATTAACCACATTAACAAGGCATTTAAAGTATTGTTTTTACTACAATTCACACACACACACACACACACACACACATACACAGTGTGGTACTAGTGCTGTCTCGGTGGTAATTTGAGACCGGAGGGGACTTTTCAGAGGAAAGCGGCTCAAAGCTAAGTGAGAGCAGCTGATGTTGCATCATACTTCAAACATTCTTCAAATTAACAATATGTCAAAGGCTATGGAGCGCTCTCCGGCACACACACACACTCATGCACACACACTCAGATCTGCTTTATGATAAGGAATAACCCCACCACCTCTACAGATAAGTCCACTCTGTATGTCAGGCTGATATGAGGCTCTCCCACAGCCTCTCAAAATGCACCATGGGACAGAAGAGCAACGGGTACCAAAGGAGAAAAAAAAGCGCCTTTTCAATGTCACTCCTAATCCACCGACTCTATTATCATAAGGTTATGTTCTGAAGCTGCAGGGGGGGAGATTCTCACCAGTGGCGGACGTTGCAGATGTTTCTGGAACTGTCTGAGGCCAGCTGTTGGAATGTTTTCCCACTGCATGAAGAGGCAAGGGCAGCAACACTATTGGCTGCCCCCACTGGGTCACGTGACCAGGGTCATGTGACCGAAGAGAACCTGACCGGTGGGTTTGGCAGCTGACCGTCACTGCTGCGGTCATCTCAACTGGGCCTGCCCACGCGGACCCAGGCCAGTGATCTGAGGCCAGAGGGAAAGAGGAGGCGACCGTCAGCCACATCAAACGCCTGGAGCCTCCCACTCACAAGGGGATATACACAGTCTGCAGGGCCGGAGATACAGTATGGTGGACGCACTGAGGTCACTCACACATATGGACACACACACACCCACATGCATGCTTCAGTGCATGCACACTGTGCACTGTGGCTCAACTTACCAAATCATTTAGCCTCGCTCGGCATACGCGCAATTCAAAATTTACAATCCTGGGGCCTCATTACAAAAAAAAAATCTGTTTGTCCTATCTTAACTGAAGTTTAAAGATAAAAATAATCCTATCTTCCTCCAGAAGCAATTCCTAAACTACTGGCTGTACCCTATCTTATCTAGACCATATATTTTATATTAACCCTCAGATGCTCCTTCAATTTTTACGACATCCATGACCCCTGGACAAAAATGTCCACCTATATGTTTTAACTTAAGAAATCCTAACTAGAACTGTAAACATGATTCTTCAATCAGCATTCACCCTGTCATGCCTGTATCTGTGTTTAGAATGAACACAAGACTGCCTGTATCCTTCACTTGTCTTAACTTGTCAATGGGTAGTCAGTGGATAGTTTGCTATAACAGAAAAGAAAAGAGGGGCTTTTAATTTTAGCTTCAACGAGTCGGAGGTATTAACTGTGTTTATTGAGGAAAGGAAATTTTCTTCCCAATTATTGATCCAGCAAAAAGATGTGAATGGATGTAGCACATTGATCAAATCAAGTTTTATGAAGTGCTTTGACAAGCAAAGCAGGGAAGTCGGAAAGCAATATAACAACAAAGGCTAAACAGTAAAGCCAAACAAGATCAAGACCAAATGAAGATTAAAACAAGAAGACAGACAGACACTAAAAGCAGGGTGCAGAATGTCACTATAAATGCAATATGAATCAAAGTATGACAATGTAGATAAAAACAATAATTGCAATAAAATAAAAGAATGAAAACAATAAAGCTATAATAAAGAGGCTAATAAATAAATAAAAATTAAACAATAGTCTGTTCTGGGACATTTAAAGGGCCACTAACTTGTAAATGTTTTAAATTTTTAAGTTGACTGAATTTGAAGAGACAAGTTGAGGTAATATGTAATGATTCAAAACAAATAAGCTTTTCCATTCAAATAAACTTGATATTAATTCAGTTGTGCTTGTAAAGCATGTTCAGTAAGATAAGAGAAGATACGATTAAGCTGAACCAGCAACTCTTGAGTAGAAAAAAATTCCCTTGAAAAGTTTTTCATTGCACACAAAAAACCTACAGCTGTAGCTTCTCCTGTTGGAGCTCAGCTTAACCTAATGAGTTGACTGAACTCTCTGCATTTCATTAATTTCACTCATCATTTCAAATCAACAGATTTCAAGATAGAAGAACTGTGGAAGTAATGTTCATAAGTTCTGGAATGTTCTGAACAGAAATACTAGAGAAATTAAGATTAATAAACTTGAATAAATAAAACCTGCATATTTACATTGAATTAATGAATAAAATATTGATTGCGCTAAACTCTGGTGTGATTTTTTTTTTTTTTTTTTTTTTTTTTTTTTTTTTACAGTGTAGCCTTTCAATCATAATATTTCCATGTTCATTTTATTTCCCATCTTCATTGTTGTTGCCATACAGCTCTAACAACAGTGCTGCTGCCACTTTTGGCAGTTATTTTGCGTCTGTCATCGTAACTTAGGAAATTCTTCAGGTAGTAAGGTTCTATAATATACAATTTCCCATCCTAAGATAAGATTAGAGTTAGAGACTAAAGTAAAGTTATAAAAAGGTTTCTGTAATACCAAAAATCTTAGATCCTAAACTGAGATAAGATAGGATTTCAAGCTTAAAAGTTTCAGCAATGAGGCTGTTGCATGCATCATTTTGTAACTTTGCAACAATTTCTCCACGCTTCTATCACTGTCTGTCGGACTCAGCCATAACAAGAGTTTACCTGTGGCAGACTGAACAGGTGCTAACTGGGTAGTCATCAAAGGAACAAGGTCAACCGCAGCTGATTTGTTCGAAACCAGCTTGGCTCTAAGTGATTGCTGCTGACAGTCACGTCTAAACATCTCTAATGTTGGCTGCTAATTAAGATTAAACCCTCCTACACGACACTGACAAGCAAAATAATATAAGGGTGTAGAGTGTCTGGGTATGTGCATGAGTGTGTGTGTGGGTGAGAGAAAGAGTGCACGAGTGATGTAAGATTTGTAATTCAGAGCTCAAAGTGAAAGAGTGTGAAATATCTTGTGACGTTACACTTTAACATCCAGACTCAGCCGTTGTAAGTCTTCAACATTTCGTATTTTCAAGTGGAAGACCTTGAAACACACTCCTCCTTACATGGTGTTCAGTCAAAACTTTCCTCATGACGAGTATAGCAAACATCTCATTTCTTTCTCATGAAGAACGATGATGTATGAAGTATGATCTTGCATTTATTTACTTTTTACAATTAACCCATAAAAGACAGACACATTGTTTATGCTCATGTTCCCGACCTGCAGGACATATGTAAATCTTAAGGGGTGTAGTCAGGGGTGTCGGCGACCAAATTTTTCAGAATCCATGAACTTGTTTTTCATTCATGCTCCACCATCTGCAAAACACAATATCTCTGCAGCACATTTAAATACTAACACACCGTTTTCAAAACTGTTAAAAAAAAAATTAACAGAATGATGGAATTTTGTGTATTTCTGCAGTAACCATATTGATCAGAAATGAGTATTGCTATAATAATAATGATAATAATAATGTTGTTGTTGATATATAGCTTCAGTACAATTTAAGAAAGCTGTTAAATCTTTTAACATTTTATGTTATCATTTTTATCTTCTCCGTGACCTCCCTCTAGTCACTCTATTCAATTTCCAAAATTATTTTGTGTACTTGTATATATTTTCTTTATATATATTTTCTTTTATCCCGATTCATTTATCTATTTTTTCTCCTTTCTAATGGATTTAGGTGTACACTGTAGAGTGCCCTGATCAGGCCCCACTGAGGGTTTTTTTTATTTTTTCATTATAGGTATTATATATATATACACACATATCTGTGAAAAAATAAATCATATGTATAGAAAAAAGCTGAATATTTACAATAAAATGAAGTAATCATCATTCCAAACACAGCTGATTGCAGTTTCACATGAAAGCCTACCCAGGTGGCTGTTTTAGTCATGTTACAAAGGAGTTTGGTCATTTTCACAGCAGCCCTTGAATTTGAGGAAATTTTTGTTGTTTTTGTTGTAAATTACTGTGCAAATGCTATGCTAATTCTACTTTTTCTGTGCACTGAAAAGTATTCATATAAAACAAAAAAATCACTCTTTGGTTGAAGTGACCACATCCAATATGACATATGACAAAGTAAAGCAGATACACTTTGTTGTAAGTGGTCATGGGCCAAAAAAGCCAAGACCACAACAACTTTAACTGTTTCTGACTGGAGAGATTCATTTTTATCAATTCTTGAGTGGTGAAAAATGTTTAAATTTTGCACCAAATCTGTGTAAAAAATTGTATCATCTCCAAAGACATCACAGAGTGCAGGAATGGCCAATATATATGGTAATGCTCTGAACCCTTATACATAAATAATATTCAAAATGTGAATAGGAGAGGCTATAAAAACTTGGCAGACAGTGCTGGGCTAATCATCAGGTTTCCAGCTTTTAGATGATGTACACTGTTTACCTGTCAACTCCTCCGAAGCTCCATGCCCCCCCTTAAAGATGGCAAAAAACAAGTGTATGGTAGGGAGGTTTGGAGTAGAAAAGGATTTACATATCTGTGGCCTGCATCTGCAAGTTCTGGCAAAGTCATATAGAAAACAATATTTTGAAACAAGCGTGGAGTATTTGAGGGAATCAGGTGAGATTTGTTCCTTTATCACACTTAATGCTCTGACCTAACGCCCTCTAGTGGTCTGACCTCTATATGTGAGAGTGACTTCAGTTTAGTGTCACTGATGTGGAGGGATGTTGAAAAAAAAGGAATCAGATCCAGATAAAGATGTAGAGCGAGATTATGTTTTCTGTGAAAATGTATCAAGGTTAAAAGTGAAAGTTTGAACAAGACATCTAAAAGGAAAACAAGAGAAGAAAGACAGATGCGTTTGTGTTTTCTGTGTACAGAAAAGCACAGTTTACAGCTTCACCATCAGGGAGTCAGAACACTCTTTCCACCTTTGGCTTCCTCCTTGTTTTTTTTACATACTGCACTGATGCCTCTCACCTCAACAACAATACATTTTATTTCACACATATCCTGACATATTGTGGTAAATACATAAATTTAAAGGTCATATATTGTCATCAGGAAAGCAAACATTTGTCACTATTTTTTAATGACTTCCCTACAAATTAAAAGATGGATGAATATAGATACGGTGGGGGGTATTTCTAAAATCTAAATCGATCTCAATTCAAGATTGTTCTCAAACTCTGTCTGGCATGTCGAAAAAGGTTTATGCCCCTACCTCACATTGTTTTTTATCACTCATTAACAATAATAAGGGAACCAACTAAAAAAGTTTCATTTGAATGGAATAAAGGTTAGCATGATAGCATCAGCAAATTCTTATGTTTATTTTCCCGACATGAATCATATTCATTCAACTTAGTTTCACTTTTCCCCTGGTCATCCACGTCCCCCATGCAGTGGCTCTGTGACCTGACACACAGTTTGGGAACCACAGTTCTAATCTTATCTAATAGCTTCACTCAGCTGCTACAACATCCAGTTTACTCCATGAAGTTTAATCCGAACATCTAAGTAAGGGATAATGTACAGAGAGCAGTTAATTATAGTGAAATAAACCCCTACAGGGTGCTGCAGGACCCTGACGTGAAGCGGAAATTGAAAAAATGATTTTGTTGATTTCCTCCAGAGCCTGTGATCAGAACTGTGTCCATAGCAACAGTCCACTATACACAAGTAACAGATCTTAGAATGCTTTAACTGACCAATCAGAACTGAGTATTTATGAAAATAAATGTAATAAGGTGTAATAAGGTAACCTAAATTGTTCGACTGGCGGCTTGTGGGCCAAATCCAACCCTTTCACAACCTCAATCTGACTCCTTGATCATGTATAAATATGGGAAAAAAAAGTTTATTATTGTGATTTTAGTTAAATTACCTGCTGAAATTCTGAGTTTATGGGTGTTTACATTGTTCATCAGTAGATAATTAGTAGGCTAATTAGCCCATGCATTGATTATATCTGTTGTTAAGCACAGAGACACTTATTTAAAAAAGTTTTACCTCAGGCTGCCTAAGCAGAGGGAGTCAAACTGAATGAGAAAAGATGGGGGTTTTTTGTACTGTATGAATGAAGTGGGGAAAAAGTAAAAATAAGTCAAATAAAGAAAAATAAGAAGGTGCATCATTTTATACATTTAAATTCCAAAGTTTACAGACATAGAACATGTAAACACTTGGCACTCTAAAAAGAATTGAATAGGTCTGCTCTATAGCTTTTTGTCTGTATGTGGTATAAACAGAAATATGTTTGAGTTAGGGGTCTGTCTGTGCGTAGCTGTACTGCAACAAATGCAGAAACATGCACACGCTCCAGTTGTTCTCCTCCCTGGACAACAACAACAACAGCTGTTAGCATCTCGCGTGTAACTCCATTTCCCCCCACAGCGTCAGCGCCTCAGACCCTCCCCTCTCGTGCTCTGCTCTGCCGTGACAGACATGACAGTTATTAATCACCTTTTCTTCCGCTTATTCCCAAACCGACCCGGGATGCAAAGGGCTGCTGGTTGGGAGCCGGGGGTCTGCGGCTAAAATTAGAGGCCGGCTCAATCAACAGCCTGATTTAGTGGTAGCAAGTGTGTGTGTAAGTGTGTGTGTGTGAGTGTGTGTGTTGTCTGAGTGCTAGGGCAGATCAGAAGACTGATCCCACTGGATTTCCTGTTCCTATGGGACCCTGATTCTGCTCACCGTTGCCAAGAGAAAAAAAAATCATTCTCCTTTTCTCTTTTCCTTCTGCAGCTTTCATGCATTTTTCTTTTACTGCTAAATATCAAATGATAAAACACCTCCAGTTACTCTAACATCCACTCACCTATACCCCCAAATCACCCCCATACACTTAAAACACCCCAATCACCACCCAGTCACGCAGTCAGGGACCTCTGACCTTTTAAAAAGCTGGGTATTAGCTACCTTATCAGTGCCACGCTCCCCCTGTCACCCCATCTCTTACCCACCCCAATCTTGAATTATAAAAATAACAAAGTGAGAGTGAAAGGGGGTTGGGGTTGGGGTGGAGGCGGGTGGGTGCAGGACTGTGTGCTGCTTCTCGCGTTGCATGTAAACCCCGTAAACCCGGCCAGCCGGGGGTTTAGTTGGAAACAAATGCAGTGCTGAGGTGTGTGTAGGTTGGTGTTGGTTTGCCTTTCAGCCTGAGCTGGTGGGGGGTTATGGGTGATGAAGGCGAAGCTGAAGTCAGGTTAGTGTGTGCATATCCATGTATGCATGTGTAACTGTGTATCTCTGTGTGAGGCCTTTCCTACAAGTAGCCTACTTAAAAACAGAGGTGGGAAGTAACAAGGTACAAATACTTTGTTGCTGTACAGATACATGATTTTTCAGGTATCTGTACTTTACTTGAGTATTTATTTTTTTGACGGTGTTTTACTTTTGCTCCCTACATTTTAACACAAATATCTGTACTTTCTACTCCTTATAGTTTCAAAACAGGCTTGTTGCTGTAATTTTAATGCTTTTCAGGACAGGACATATTGATCATTTTTATTTTGCATCATTGCACCGCCTTCTCAACATTACGATGATTTTTTTGGTACAAGTTCAGTTAGCTTTGGTCAGAAAGCTTGTAGAAATGTCCTTCAGTGGACGACTTTTTCATACTTCGAGTACATTTCAGAGCCTGTAGTTTTACACTTCTACTTCTAGTAAAATCAGTATTTCTACTTTTTCTAGGTCTTTTTTTTTTTTACTGAAGTGCACATACTTGAGTACTAGAGTAAAGAATGTGTGTACTTTCGCCTCTGCTTAAAATAGTATCACAATTTGAATTTAATTTTTGTCATTTTGGCCATCAGTTCTGATGACTATGTTACTAGTGTACTCAGTGAAGCACTACTGAGAACTGGGAATGTGGCGGCATTATTACACGAGGCAAGGTACTCATTCAATCAGGTGATCCAACAGGTTTTTAAAAAAACAAACAATTGGGCGGCTTTCTTTGGAGGTAAAACTGGAAATAATCATCTCACATTACACAAAACTGTGTGCAAACACATCTCTGGTATGCTACAGTTTAAAGTTCTCTTCCCAATAAGACTTTATGTTTCTTATACAGCCTGACTTCTTTTTTAGTGACATTGCTGTGTTTCCAGATCTCAGCAATGAATTTGATGATGGAAAAACTGATGTATGCTTCTAAAGGTCCACAGCATGCTTTATGCACCACCTGGAAACCAAGTTACTTAATCCAGTGGTTCCCACATGTTTCCATGGCAAAGCTCCACATAGCATTAGCACCCCTTTTGTATGGGGTCTTAAAAACCAGTTGACAAAATTATGGCAAATGTAAAAACAACAATAACAAAGCCCAACTACATGTGATATATTTCTTTACCTTTATTAATGCAATAATAGCATTTATAATAGCATCCATATAATAGCATGGGCATTATAAATTATTAATGCATATAATAATAACAAAAAATCAATTTTATTAAAAACTTTTTATTATTATTTTTTAGCATTTTTCTTAATCTTTCCTTCAATTTGCTGCGAGACCCCTTGACTTTCTGAAGAGGAAGAAGTGTACACATGACAGATAATTGAATGAACTATAATGAATGTTTTCTCTAAGTGTGAATCTTTCAGTATATCTGTTATGTTTCACTTTTGGTGTTTAATGTGGAAAAAATGTGTAATAAATATATTCAGCCAAAACCACAAACTACAAATAAGATTTAGTCTGAGTTAACTGGACATAATGTTTAATTCAGTATATTAACACATAATAATAAAACTATTAAACTATTAAAGTTAGTTGCACAACTCTGATTGTGTGTGTGGGGTGTGTGTGTGTGTGTGTGTGTGTGTGTGTGTGTGTGTGTGTGTGTGTGCGTGTGTGTGTGTGTTTTATGTGAGGCATAGAATCAGTGAATATAAACAGATGGTGGAGGTCAGTGAAGGCCATTAGGTGCAGGTGAACTCTGCTGCCATCAGAGTTAATACCTCCTACATTCCCTGACCCTCCTCATAACCTCCGTCTGACACACACACACATGAAAATACACATATAGACCATGTGTACACTCTCTGACTCATCTTATTCTCTATTTCTTTGTCTCAAATGACCGTGAATGTTAAAGTCAGAAGCTCCATCATAAAAATCTTTTTTCCTTTTTTTCTTAAACAAGAGAAACATTAAGTCAGCTGGTTAAAATTATTCCACTTGAGGTGTCCTGGCGACACAGTGGTTAAGACTCATACCATATTACCACAACGTCCTGGTTTTGTCCCAGCAGGGGGCCTTTATTGCTTGTCATACTCATTTCGTGCTATTCTGTCTTTTCTGTCACTTTCAAACCAATGGAAAATGCCCATGCTGCTTTGCATGCATGTTTAGTTAATACTGCAACTATATCTTGAAAAATGTGGGATTGATCATCACTGTCACCAAGAAATAATGTTAACTTAATTTCGGAAAGTGGCACATTATTTTTATTTTTTTTAAAGTTGTTGAAAGGGCTTCAGTGGATTAAAACATTTTTGTTAACTGGCAGATTTTTGCTTTTGCTTTATGTAAATTAAGATTTGAAAACTTTGGTCCTGAAACAAGAAGGGAATAAAAGAGAGAGAGAGAGAGAGAGAGAGAGAGAGAGAGAGAGAGAGAGAGAGAGAATTTTAACTTGTTTTACCAAATAAAGAAGTAGATTTAGTTAACTAATCAATCTCTCAGTCTCTGAATTATTAAATCAGCTTCAGACGGAGGTTGTGGAGGCTGTTGGAGGTAATGTCACTGTGCCCTCTGGCCCCCTCCCTCCCTTCTCCTCCTGTCTGACTCCTCTTCACTTCTCCTATCGCTACGTCTCCCCTGGCCTTCTATCTGCCCTCTCTCCCATCCTCTTTCCTCTTCAAAGAACAGGAGGAGGAGGAGAAGAGGACTGGCCTTGAATGCCTGCTCCCAAGCCACAATATCTCTGTCTCACTCACTCACTCACTCACACACACACACACACATGCGCATGCACACACACACACGCACATACACACACAATTTTGGAAACAGGGCTGATTTTGTCAAAATGCGACACACAACTTACACAACCACACACGCAAGTAGCAGAACACAACATTTTTTTTATTTTTTTTATTTTTTATTTTCTAAATGAAACACTTCACTCAAAACAATATAATATGTACAAACCCAATTTTGTTACAGTATGAATCACATGTTTCATATGATCTGATTCTGTGTGAACCAGTTACACACTGCTGTGCTCAGGCCAGAACACTGTACACTTTTCTGTTTTTCTAATGAATAAGTCTGAGTTTGATTGAGAGATTTGTTTGTTGAATGTTCATGAATACACTGACCAAACACAACACAAAAGACAAGAGTGGCACACTGATGATGTGTCTCTCCGTGTTGTGAAATTATATTTTTAATTATATAATATTTCCAAAGGTTGCACTTTGCACTGAAAATTTAGAGGGAAAATCTATTCTAGATAGAATACAACACATAAACACAGCAAAAACTTTTGTGGAGACAAAAGGAAAGCATGAATCAGAAAAAACTCCATCAGCATCATCTCTTCACTGAGCTGGACCATAGCACCTCATGCACATCACAGGCTGTAATCATAATACACGTCACAGGACAGCATACAAGGCACTGTTTAGAACATGTGGGTGCCAAAAAGTGATGATGTAATGCACATGCTATATTCTACTGATGCACTTGAGGTTACTATTACATATGCAAGTGTCTGCACATCTGATGTCTGTGCTTGATCAGTTGGTTACAGGTGTGGTATTTTGAAAGGCGGAGCTTCAAGAGGGCAAAGAAGTGACACCATGTTTCTCTGTTTAATGTTGTGAAATCATGTTTTCATCAGTGTTTTGCAAAAAGTGAGAGCCTGTAAAGTGTGTCTATAGTTGTGCAGAAGGGGGCTGAGGTTTTGCTGTTCCAAGTGTCAGGTTTCACTAACTGTGTTACTTTTAATTTTACTGTGTAAGCAACTGTAAAAAAATAAAATAAAATAAATAAAACTCTATATGTAAATGCAAAACAGAGATTCAGTAAAAAAAAAACGAGAATGATTGTGTGTAAATTAGTGGAAATTGGTTCATACAAAAACAAATTATTTAACAATTTTATTTGAGCTTTATTCAACCAGGAAGTCTCTTGAGATACAATATCTCTTTTACAGAGATGAGACAGACCTGGCCAAAATGGCTGCATAAAACTGTAAAATTAGAAGAAACTTATAAATATTTTTGCAGCAAACTAAAGAAAACTTTTTTTTTTAACCTTTATCAAATAAATCCAGTTTGTTGCAACTAGGTAACGTGGACTGAAGAAAATACAGAACATACATGATGGATTTTGCAATGATTATTATCTTTACACATACAGCAGTAGGGACTGTGGGACCTGAAACAATGAAATAAGAAATAAAGCCAGTGGCAACAAAAACAAGAATAATATATGGCAAGAATATTATAAACTGAGAGCAATTTTCAGCTTTGTAATGAACTAGTGACTGGAAATCACTAAACAAAGACACACATTTTCCCATCACTTCATAAATCCCATGTATCAGAAATGGAAACAATGTGCCAAATTCACAGTGACATGTTTCAGTTATTTGTTCCACCTCCTCCTCTCAGAGTCAGACATATTTGACGCTTCAGTTGTTTGAGGATAGACATCCTCTTCACATTTTCTCTCTCGCTGTCTGCACACACACACACACACACACACACACACACACACACACACACACACACACACACACACACACCTTTCCGTTTCACCCTGCTCTGAACTCGTTCTCCGTTCACTGTGCAGCAAGCTTCACAAACATATGTGGCGAGTCATTCCCAGAGTGCCCCACCACCATCAGCATTGTCCTCGTACTGGCCCACCACCCTTTACACCCCCTGCATCACCTCTCCATGATCTCCCCCTACATCCAGTCCCTCTTCTACACTCAGGTTTCACCTCCCAGCTTCCTGCTGCTCCCAGTCACGCTGACACACACTCTTACACTCAACCTATCGACTGTCATAGGAGCAATGGTAGAAAAAGTGCTCCTGTTACTCTGAGTAAAAGTAACAATACATTGAAAAATACTATTCAAAATAAGAATAAAATAATAAAATATGCTGCAAAATATACTTAAATTATCAGTACAAAAGTAAAAGTACTCACTTTGCAGAACTACCTTTTTCAAAGGTTTATCTTATCATATATATTCTTGGATTAGGGTTATTATTGATGCAGGTAAGTTGCATTTTGATGTTGCAGTAAAAATGTAGTGGAGTAAAAAGAGCAACATTTTTTTCTGAAAAGCTGTGGAGTAAGGAGGCTGAAGTATTTTAGCCGAGTACTGTAACAATTTACTTTCCTGTTAAAGTTCACACATTGATATTAGAAATAGACATTTCTAATATCAGAAATGGAAATAGACATTGCTTTTGAGTTTTTTTAAATGTATGTTAAATGCAAATGTTCTGATGAGTCACATAATTTAGGAGTTAAATCATTAAAGCATTAAACCATTATTGTTAATTGATACCCTGTTTCAAAGAAAAAAAAAATTTCTGTCTGAATATGACGTGAAATAAACAAACTAAGTAACTTTTTTGCACTCTGTGTGTGTGTGTGTGTGTGTGTGTGTGTGTGTGTGTGTGTGTGTGTGTATGTGTGCGTGTGCAAAAGTAGTCATGTCTATGTGGATCCACCGCATGCCTTCTGTTTCAGGGTCAATTTGATCTCAGTTCAGGAGGTGAACGGAAATTCCAATTCAGCAGCGAGCATTTCACATTTCATACCTGGGAGCTGAAGCTAAGTGGCACTTTAGAATCACTTAGAGGTACACTGAAGACAGACAGACAGACAGACAGACAGACAGACAGACAGACAGATAGACAGATAGATAGATAGATAGATAGATAGATAGATAGATAGATAGATAGATAGATAGATAGATAGTACTTGCAGTCATTGAACCCTCCACAGGAGAGGTACTAATCCTGTCTCTGTCTCTCTGTGTCTCTCTGGCAGTGGGCTGGGGTGGCAGGATTACTTTCTGTCAGCAGTGTGACAGCTGTGTACATCTGGTTGTGTAGGGGCCTCTTACAGCTCAATCCACACGTCGTTTTGCCGGTGTCTGGGCCTCCGGACTCGCTGCCACTGCTCACCTCATTACCGACAGAGCCACACCTCCATCTGTCCACCTAATATCTAAATCCTACTGCAGATTAGTGGGGGAGTCAGGGCCCGGAGGAGGGAGGAGGAGGGAAGGGAAACAGGATCCTGGAGGAAGGTTTTGTGCGTGGCACATGAGGTTTTATTAATGATCTCTAGGGTTGTGTGGCGGCTGCTTTTTGGGTTTGTGGATTGTGGCAGCATGTTGGGGGCTTGTGACTCTTACTGTACTTCGTGTGGTGTGTGGAGGGAAAGAGAGAGAGAACCAGACAGAAACAGAGAGAGATGGCGTCATGTGATCTCATAATCCCTCCATTGTGGATGATCTAAAGTTCACAAAGTTAGTGAAGGTCAACTGCATAGTAATCCTTTAAATGTGTGTCTTCATGCATGTTTTTTTTTTTGTCTGTTGAAGTCTGCTTATAGTATATTTTCCAGTCTATCCAGGATTTCACAGGCTTTTTTGGGGGGGATTATTGCAGACTAAAATGCCCGATTTAACAGCAGCTATTCTATTAACTTGTCATATACTGTCCATTGCAATGTTTTAGGCTGCAAGTAAAAATAGTCATTTATTTTTTGCATAATTAATTGAAAATAAAAGGCAACATATTCCAGTGAGAATAAAACTACACTCCGTTCTGAGCGTTCTAAGTAATTTTACCTTATTTGTACATGAAGAAGTGCACCTCAGGGGTATTCCACACAGAAGCAAGATCTTTTTGGAGGTCAAACTCAGTCAAAACAGTAAGCACAAAAATATAACATATAAAAGTGCACAAAGCATAAATATAATCATCAATAAAAATGACAAACTTTGTATTCTTTTCTGTACCCATGACAAAATAAAAATGTTAAGAAATTCTAGAACTTTGAGTGGGTTTATTGAGATGTACATAATATTTGCACAGGGAACTGGCGGAATTCACGGGAAGCCACAATGATTGATCAAATTTGTGGACAAGTTGTGGCGATTGAACAAAATTGCAAGGTTGTACAGAATTCATGGGGACTAACTGAATTTCTGTTTCAAGAGTTGTGTTTTCAACATCACAACTTCCTGGAGAGTTTTTTTTTTTATTGACAACAATTTCCATGAAAGGACAAAAAACAACAGTGAACTGATACATACAACTGTTGTCTGTGCATCAAAGCCTGATATATTATATTTGTCTGCATCAGAGATTTAATAAAATAATAATGACAAAAAGTGAGTCACACTGATGCACTTGGTGACATGTCCCTTCAGTACCATGAACACACACACAATTTCTTCCCACATACACTGTATGTACACACTATACTACAGTGTATGGCTGTTTTGGGAAATTATTTTGTCTTTTTAATCTTCAGTGGAAATAAATGAGTTTGGAGCAGAGTTACAGTCAATACAAAGAAGCCAGAAAAGTATTGTTGGTTGTTGGTTTCTTTTCACTAGACTTGTTGTCAATAATATGTTGAATTGTTTATGATGTTGTAAAATAATTAACAATATTCTAAAATAACATGGATAATATTACTAGAATTGTGCTGTAAGTGCTGATTACATATTTAAAGATGCAATAACAGACTAAAATCACTTTTACTTTCGCTTATGTAGCGTTACTTTGTCCCTTCCACTGTGACCACCATGTAAAAGTTGATCAGACTAATTTGATTAATTTGAACATTTATTTTGAGTATTTTCTTCCACTGGAAGAGGATATTTTAGCATTTTATACTCCTGAAAATGTCTGCATCAAGGAGTCATAATAGTAGTTCATAAAACAATTCAGTAGATTCTACCAATAACAGAAATATTGATTTAATGTTTTAGACAGAAAATTATTTGGGGGTAAATCTAAACTAAAAATATTCTTATTATAATGTACTAAAAACAAACTTCTACCTACTCTGGTTGATGGACTTTTTTTTATTTCTTGATTCAAAGCTCAAATCCAGAAAAGTTTTAATCACTGCTTGAATATATGCAGTTAGTTGAGAGTGACATGTGGACCAACTGCTGGCTGGAGATTAATGATATTAAGACAAACAAGTTTTAAAGTATAAAGTTATTTCAGTTTATTTATTTGGTAGTCACTCCTTTATTATGATAGTTTATGAACCTCTTGATATTAATGAGAAAAATCTGCTATTGCAGTAAAATCTAGTCTTGTAAGGGTTGCTGATCCTCAGCTTTTCTGCATTTATATCCCGAACAGCTTTTGGTGATTGACATCACTTGGTTTTTAGTCAAGGTTTGCTCTGACTATAAAGCACATGTTTCAATTTTATGAGTCAGTGATTGACTCATTACTAAGGCTGTGCAGTGTCTCTGCTGTTCAAGGACTTATTGACTACAAGCACTGCAGGAAGACAGAACCATTTTTATCTACTTTGTTTGCAATACCGAACAAGCAGAAGTTTCAGAGATGCACAAATGTAGTCCACGTAATAACAATGTATCTTTTGTGAACAGATTCAAAACTCTATGTATGTGTGTGTTTGTGTGTGTTCATGTTTGCATCCTGTCTCTTGTCTTATGTCTTCAGTATCTGAAAGCATGCTTTTTTAAAATTTTATAATCAATAAAACATTTATGCAAATGTTCCATAAAATACAATATGTGTTTTTCTCAGTGACTGACAATGTAGAATACATTCTTAATTAAAATCTAAGTGAAAATTATTAGACAAAACAAAACAAAAACAAAAAACAACACAAAAAGCTTTACAATGAGTTTAAGAGTCTTGTAATTGGTACCTATTATCTACAGATTGCTTGGATCATGCATAGTTGTATGACATCATTTTGGTTTTACGCTTAGAAATCAAGGAAAGTTTAAAATAAATTAGCAAGCAAATGGAGCAGTTTTGATGGAGAGTGCAGGAGTTGATGGAGTTATTTATTTTTAATACAAATTTTTAATAGTTTTGGAAAGGCTTGGTACATGGCATACATATATTATTGTTTTCAGGGCACAAGGCACATTTTTATATTATGGAGGGAGACTCCAGTTCATAGAGGAAGTTATATAATTAATTGATAAATCCAGAAGGAAGAGAGCGCACATTCCTAAGTGTATGTTAGTGTCTCTTTATAAGTGCAGTGTTTAACTTTTTATTATCATCCAGACAGACTTTAAAGTTATCAGCCAATTCAAGAACACAGTGTAATGTTAGGAATGTGTGTAGGCTACACAGAGTTGAGCCATGGAGGAGATAGACAAAAGAGGCTGTGAGACTCTGATATACACACACAATATACATATAAATGAACATTATCTCGAACTGACCTCATTGAGAACAACAGTTAGACGCTCTAATGGAGTTCTTCTTGTGCAGGCGCAGCAGGTTTTCAAGATATTTGGTGGCATAGTGCCACCTGGTGGTCAAAAGAGCATTTCATTTATGTTTTTTTATTTCTTTATTTTTAGGATTTTGTATTGTTATGTTATATACTATTATTTCATTGTAATAGAGTTCCAAATGCCAAGAACCTACAGGAATCTGTCCCCAAACAGAATCATATTTAAACAAAAAAACATTTCCAAAGTACTTTAAAAAGGTCAGATAGGCCTATTATAATTGTCTTTTAATAATTTCTGTTGTTATTTTAAAGTTTGTATCTGTTATTCATTTGGTCTTATGTTTCTTTGTTTTAACTTTAATTTTTTTTTTAATTACATAAGAATGAATATTTGCTTTTTTTGTTGAGTTAAAAGACGTTCACTTAAAAAAGGGCCACAGATGAAAAAAAAGAAAAAAGCCTTTTGCTTCTTGGTCTGCTTGTTTTGTCTGTTCCTCTGTTCATAAAATGGTCCATGATAGGCCGTGGGAAAGAAAAATAAACAAATTAAATGTAGGCGCTAAGCTGCATACGAAAACACACTACATATCCCATAAGCGCTTAGCTGTTGAGCAGTTGAAAGGTCAGGTCGCGTCGATGAGGTAATAACAAACATGGCGGCGCTCGGTACAGCACGGTGCTTATTTCGGAGCTACTCTCGGGTGAAAAATGTTCAAAAGAGCAAACAAATGTTGGTCAGATGTAGCGTCAGGACGCTTTGCAGTGGAAAACAAGATAACGGTATGTTTTAATGCAATGAATATGGTCATATATTTTTTTTTTTTTTAATTATCGTAACTATAACACTGACCTTGTGGCGTTTTGCGCTAGCCACTATTCTTTCCATGCAGGTGTCAAAAATACCTTAGATTTCCTTGCCTATTGGCGAAGATGTAGACAATATAGATGAATGTTTACTATCTTTTGCTAATAATTAGAATATTTGTATAGATTCGGCATGACGCTGGTTAGCTAAAGAAGTGTCACCAGTTTTCCTTTTTCCTATGTCTTTCCTATTTCCTTTTTTGCCCAAACACGTGCAAATTTGTTGTGAATAACAAATTAATTGTTTGGAGATCTGACCTTATTGGTTTGAAAATAATAATAATAATGATAACAAAAAATAATAATGATAAAAAATAATTCAAGAATTGAGCCAAAGCCAATAATAAAAAACGTAGATCTGGATCTGTAGCTTGTGCAAGTTTAAGTTTTTATCTTTTTAACTTTTTATCCAGCCCCCTCAGACAACACAAAGCCTCAGTTCATAGATCCAGCCGTGCAGGACATCCTCACCAGGATAACGGGCCTGGACCTGCAGAAAGTTTTCCGACCCATCAAACAGGAGTTGAAGCCGCCCTCATATAAACTCATGACTGATGAGCAACTGGAGCAGGTGCCCTTTAAATAAACCATAATAACCTCTCAATCATAGACATGGTACTATAACACCCGTTTCATCCAGTCCCTTGTGTTTGTTCTTAGGCAGTCGAGTTAGCCACAGAGCAGGCTAAGAAGCTGCTGCAGATGCCTCCCGTCCTGCCAGAGAGGAAGCCCATCAATGATGTGCTGTCTGAGGACAAGATCCTGGATGGCATGGACACAGCCAAATATGTCTTCACAGACATCACCTATAACATCCCACACAGGGTAGGCACATCGTGTTTCATTTTGTGTGCTTCTGTGTAACTGTGGATGGGATGAGCGATTTCTTGATGCATACCACAATAATGAGTCAGTGCAGGTTTTATAGCATTATAATAAGTCAAAGATTGAAAACAAATGAAGTACGTTGCCTGAAAAAGACCGTTCAGACTCAATACTGGTTAGAAACTCCTGGGTAGGAAGCTGTCTAGCTGCTCACATATCTTGCATTATTTACTTGTGTATAGAAGAGTGTTGCATTTAGTAAAATTGCCAGCTTTGGAGTAATTTTAGGGTGCTATTAGGTTACAAAATAAAACTTCAAAACTTAAAACTAAAAATTCATTCCTACTACAGACTGTAGCTTAAAACCCACATCTAAAATATGTCATGAGATTAGAGTAAAATTTCAGAGTGTCCTAAAAATATACTGATCAATCCCATTCCATTTTAATCCTGTTTTTACCTGGAGGACTGGGGGAAGGTATCACATGAGATTGGTATAACAGATTTATTTGGACATTAATATTAACAAAACAATTTGAAAACCTTTCCACAATTGAGATGGGGCTGAGATGGGCTTCTAGCGGCACATTTAAAAAAAAAAAAAATCTACAGCTTAGAGATTATATTAGAGTACAGCAGGGTGGAAAACTTACTCCGCTAGAGGATTTCCAAATATGATGCAAGAAAAAAGACAATTCTAAAGACTGTATCCTATGCCTATAACAAACTCATGAGCCTTACAGAAGGTAGAGTTCTCAATGCAAAAGCTAAATGAGAAGTGGACATTGGCCATACATTTGAGGACTCTGAGTGGAAGCTGATTTGTGTTAGCTCTCAATCATTTTCCTAGAACAGCTGACACAGAATCTTACAGTTTAACCTAATACCTGTGAGATAAGTAGTAGCTATTCAGAGTACTGTCCCAGATGTAAGACTGAAGCAAGGACTCTTTTACACATGTTCTGGACATGTAGATGTCTGGAACAGTACTGGAGATCTGTCTGGGATATTATTTATAAAGAGATCTGTGGGGGTGGAGATCCCAGCCAACCCAAGACTGACATTACTGGGGGACATATCAGTTGTACCAGTCAATATGACAGGCAATATCCACTTTGTCAGACTAGCCCTAATTACACCTAACAAATGTATTGCCATCTTCTAGAAAAGTGAGAATCCCCCTCATGTGTCTCTGTGGCTTAAAGAGCTCTCATCATACCCACCCTCAGAGAAGATTATGTATAATCTCAGAAAAAAAGCCATTACTTTTTGAGAAATGCTGGGAAGGCTTTGTAACCTTTTTGCAAAACGGAACTTCTCATGATTGTGATGTCCATGGTCAAACTTGCAGCTGCACTGCAGTCCTCTGGCTTCTGTGTGGTTCTGTAGACCTGTCAAAGTCTGGGTAGTTTGCCATAAAGGCTACATGTAGTGCAGCATTATGTGAAAGTATAATGTATTCTGTATATTATCATGTCAGAATGTTTATCTCTTGCACAAATTGTTTTCTTATTTTTTGTTTGCTTGTTTGTTTTTCTTACCTGTTATACCAGTGGATACTGCTATAAATATTGTTATAGTCATTATTGTCATTATTTAACTTGTTTTAATCTGCTTTTAAATACTTTTCTTTTTTTGGTCATTTTAATTTTGTCTACTTGGACATTTGGGAGGGATGGGAGTGGGGACAGATGTTTGATCTGCAATTGAGCTGAAGCTTGTTCGTGTACTTTGTTTAAGGACCCTGGACTTTTATATTTCTCACACATATCCTTATCCTATCCTTATATATACTGTATATGCTTTGTTTTTCCCCAGGAGAGGTTTATTGTTGTACGGGAGCCCAATGGGACCCTGAGGAAGGCGACCTGGGAGGAGAGAGACAGGCTCATTCAGGTCTATTTCCCCAGGGAAAGGCGCAAACTCACAGCACCTCTCATCTTTAAGGAGGAGAACCTCAAGGTAGTAAATTACAAAGTCTGATGATCAAGTTTATTCTTATTCCTGCCTGCTGCCTCCTTGTGTTATAGTGATCTGTCTTTTCTGTAGTGACTGGGGTTAAAGTAAAAATGAATGACAATGAAACGTAATGTCGTTGCCTGTGAAGTGAACTAGAGCCCAGCAGATTTATGGAGTTGATATTGATTCCTGTATTTGAAGATAAAAAGTTTCTGAATTACTAAACTAGGGTCACCCTGTCTGCCCCAGTTGCACATTTTGATGTGTAATTCATAATATCACTCAAGTCTGCTTTCTATTTATGTCAGCCCACTGAGTTCTTGTAGTGTAACTTCAATCAGATACACCATATGCCACCATTGCCACACTGTGTACATCCTTGAGCTCAACAATGCATTTTCTTCCTCATAAAATATTTGCAAAGCTGATTTAAAAAAAAAAAAAAATTGAAATCCCGAAATGTTCTTCCTCCCTGTCTTTGTTAGCACATTGCTGCATTTCTTGGTCTGTTACTGCCACCTGTAGATCAGTGGAATAATGTAAAAGTGTTGGCAGTTATGTGTGTTGTGTCACCTACATGCATCTTCATCCTTACGCATTTGCACAAGACAAACAAATCCGGGACCCTCTCATAAAAAAACCTGCCCCTTAACACTACTAGTTATTGAAAACATCACATGGCACCTGTAATTACACCTGAGTTTTCTGCTTTTACAGGTCAAAATGCCTGCACTGAAAAAAGCTTGTTGTACTGAGTCCTTTGTCTTCACCCTCCTCACCAAATCTATTTTTTTTCTAGTACATATATTGTGTCATCATTATATTGTTTTGGTTATGTTTAGTAACTCTACTGTATGAATCAAGCTGATGCTAAACTGGCAGTAGCATAAAACCACTTAGGCTGAGGATGCCCTTAAATTTTCATGCTTTCCTGAGAAAAATGAGCTGTGTAAAATAAAATAATCATAAGAATTTCCTTAGGATGTAGGAAATTCTTTGATCTCCAATTGTTTGCCCTTAGCTACTCATGTATACCTTATGTGTTGCCAGAGGGTCCTTAGTTATCATTTTCCTCACAAGTGAAATAATTTGTGGAACATGAGACAATGGCTTAATTTATTGTGAATGAAGAGGAGTAGGAGGAGATACCAAGACAATGTTACAGTTATTGTCAACATTGTAATGTAACTTTTGGACTAGCAACTTTGTAGCTGGCTAACGTTAACATAATGCTATCTAATATGTTTAAATTAGCTATATCATTTTATTGAAACTAAGCATGTCAACTTTTGTCCATGTTTGACAGTCTCCTTTCTTGCTGTTGTGGTAATGTCTTTATATTCCTCTGGTTTATTTTACAGTAAGATTTCTCGCATTGATTTTGTCAGTTAGTTAGTTAGTTTTTTGTTTATGCCTATTTGTTATGGCTGCTTTGTTAAATTTACTTGTATAGGGGAAAAGATGTTCTCATCTTCCGTCCAGTTTGGCTTTCTTTTTCTTTTTTATTATCTTAGTTGTCCATTTTGGAGAATATAGCAAACACTGACAATAATGCTGTCAAGTAACTTAAAGGATGATGATGATGTGAGTGAAACGTAACCATGGTACCTTAAGTGCACATGTTCTGTATTATGGCAGTAACAACCATAAAAGCCACAGTCTAAACACAAAGAGGCTTTACGCAACGCTGCTAAATGAACGCTGCTTTAAGGGACAAACTTAAAATTGAAACTTAACCTAGGTTATGCAACCAGACACTGGTTTCTAGTACTCATCTAGCATATTCAGGTTTTTATGAAGTGGGATAAGAGCTAATACAGCTTACTGAAAACAGGGTTTGATGTACACATGCACAAAGACCAACAGAATACCCCCGAAACCTAGTAATGACTGTGACACTAATGTACATGAAAACACACTGAACAATAAAGCTGTAAACTGTCTTTCCTGACATGGAAAGGTCTGTGAGGTCTGTCAACACTAGTACACTCCTGGGACGAGTCTAATCAGGCAAAACAACATAAAAACACAGGGCTTTTTATATTTTATATTTTTTTATATTTTTACTTGTCTCTTTGTTAGATGGTGTTTTCCCAGGACCGTCATGAGGACGTGTTGGACCTGTGTCTGGTCCAATTTGAACCAGACTCTTCAGAATACATCAGAGTAAGATGACATTGATTTTCCTGTTATTTTAACCTGGTCACTGACTGCACAGAAATCTGCAGACTGTATATAGCCTGGTGAACCGTGAAATTTCCAGTCAGTTTCTATAAGTAGTTTCGTATCCTGTGGGGTCACTTGACATGGAGTGTAAAATGATAACAAGAGTGTGGATTGGCTTATTAATCTGATGTGAAGAGTATAGTGCCGAGTAACTACAACGTCCAGTGAAGTTAGGATCACATCCATTTCTATGTGCCTTGTGTTTAGGTACATGCAGCCACCTATGAGGACCTGGATAAGCATGGCAAATATGATCTGCTGCGCTCCACCAGACATTTTGGAGGCATGGCCTGGTACCTAATCAACGCTCGCAGGGTGGACGGGCTTATGGTGGACATGCTGAAGAAAGAGCTGTGAGTCTGAGTGTGTGTAATGAATGCATGTGTGGTTAATACGGGTATGAGAGGCTGTTTCTGTAATTGATGTTCAGGCTGGGTTGTCTGTCTTTGTTGGTACTTAAAAGGCATAGTTTGGATTATTTAATGTGGGGTTGTATGAGGTACTTGTTGATAGTGTATTAGCTACATTAAGCCGATCAGCACTCCCAACAGGTTAGAGAAGCAATGGGGAGCACCAGTACAGAAGCTAAACAATGTGAAGCTGTGGACAGGGTCAGCAACAAAACGCATATTAGCCATTAAAAAGGTCCACCTAAAAAAACAGTATCAGTTTAAGTTTACACTATATTTGCAATATTTTAACTGCTTCCCCTTCCTGTCAGACAGCCTTTTCTGATAGAAAGTTTTACATTAATGAACCTTTTCTGTGTTGAGTTTTCAGCCTTCATTTGTTTCATAACGAGGTCGACTATGTCCTTACACTCACACTTGCGATATTTCCTTGAAGTCTTAGTTTTCCTAGTATGATTGTGCAAGTGTGTGGTGGATTTGCAGAGCACACTGTTGTCACAACCTCATTAACCAGACAAACCACACATGTACTTAGTTCTGAGTCACTTGCTCAGATGCGCTTTTCATTTTAATGTTATTTGCACAAATAATTAGTAACAGTCAGATAGTTTTAAAATTGTAATCAGCTATCAAAAGACAGAAAAGTTTGGACAGAAAAGCAAACTTTTAGAGGGCTCGAGGAGTGATACAAAGGATAAAATCATTACACTCCATAAATTTGGTTGGTTTGGAGAGAGTGATTTTGCTTATATAACAAACAGTTTCCCATATTATTATTTCTCCTATACCTTTAATAAGTGGCTAAAATAAGTTTTGTTGCTGACCCTGTCCACAGCAGTCCATTGCTTAGCTTCTGTGCTGGTGCCTCTCTGCTTCTCCAAACCGGGGGCTGTGGACTGGCTTCTACTGTAGCTCTTACACTGACTATTGATAAATGCCTCGAATAACCCACATTAAATCATCCAAACTATCCCTGTAACCTGATTTTAAAATGAGTTAGGTCACACCAGTGTGTATGTGTTTGGGTCCAGTTTCCAGGATGCTGTGAGCCTAGTGTCTCTCTTCCACATGGTCCACCCACACAGCGAGTCGGCCCAGGAAGCTGCCAACCAGCAGGCCACTGGCACTGACCTGCTGAAGGTGAGAACACACAACCTTGACAGGAAATATCTGCTGACTCGTAGCTCTATTTCACACTTGTATTCAATTTGCTCTGTGTATATTATCTATTGCCATTTGATCCAGAAATTGTCCAGGTCATATAAATTGCATCCCTCAGGTATTGGAGTAAATCAGGAGTCGGTGTAGCTCTTGAGAGGTCGAGTCAAGGCCGTCTCATCTCAGGTTTCCTGTGTGAGAGGTTTGGGTTTGTCTCCAGCGTGGGAACTGTGGGGCCAAGCCCAGGACACATCAGGTCTTATTAGCGCTCACATCTTGTCGGCCTTGAAGCCGTGGGGAGAGACATTGAGAATGACAGCCATTTAATGTGAAAGGTTAGCGGCAGGAGACACGGGTGTGTCTGTCTGCTACAGTCACTATCACACAAGGCCTCTCATTTAGTCACGGTTAATAGTGGAGCTGTATTTTATTAGTCTGTCACAAAAACAATTAATACTGTACTTTAAGATTTCTTTTTTGCACAGACCCAACTTCAGAGTAATTGGGGTGACCTTTTTCTTTGCCATCATGCTGACCTCTGACCCTTGTCCTTGCAGATCTATGCCCAGAAGGAGTCCCAGAGGGCGGGCTACATCGAGCTGGCCCTACAGGCATATGAACAGATGGCGGCTAAGACCTCTGCTGCCTGACTGGCCCACTCCTAAATAGTAATGTATAAATTCATCCACAACAAAGAAGAGAAAAACAGACTGAAAATAGTATGGCAGCTTCCTTTTCTTGCACATCTCTGGGTCAAATGGAAGCCATACACTTCACAGCCATTGACTTGAAGAAGAAGCTTTGAAACGGCTTGTAACATGCACAAGTTTAGTCATTTATCCATGGAGAGAAACTGCAGTAAAATGCTCTTATCGTCTATGTATATTTGTGTTTCATTTGAGCCACCAAGTCAGACCTGATGTGTTAATGATGTACATAACAAAATAAAGAGCTTTGTACTTGTGTGACATGTTGGATTAAAATAACTGGAGGCCTGAATAACATGGAAGACTTTATTGATGTAATTCACTTTCCTAGTCCAGACAATGTAACATCCAAACACAACCTTTAAAAAAACAAAAAGGAAAGAAAAATAAAATCGATGTTTCTGTTACAGGTGCCTCACATATCAGTTTATCTGATAAACTGAATGCTGCAGTGTGTGGAACAGACAAAAGTTTTGGGAAGTAAACATGCACTAGGAACATAAAGACACTGAGCATAACCAAAGGGGGGATTTTTCCAAATCGTGGGCTGGTTTTGAATATTTGTTAAAATTAGGCATTTGGAAGACATAGGCACCCTTGTCCCAGATAAAAATTCAAAGATGCTGCTCTAATGAGCTAAAATCCAGCAGGAATGTTTTTGTGAAAATTAATGGTTAAATTTTTCTCCAAGAATAAAATATTCAAACTTAATTCAAACAGATCCCTCCATGGTTAGGATAACACCCTGATCAACAGTGGCGTTCTAGTGTATGAGGAATGAGGAAAAAGAAGAGGTACTGGGAGTAAGTCATTATTTTTCATAAAGGTTCACATTGCAGTCAGTTACTTTAAACGGTAAACTGATGATCTTAAATTACTGATGTGACTCTAGCACAAACTGCCATGATGGCTGCAGTGTTAAATAGCAAATGTTTAGTGTCAAAAAAAAGTTACCAAAAATGGCCTAAACTGGATACTTTGGCTGCAGTGTATCCCATATTTCCATTCACCTTTCTATTTCTTGTCCCAGTTTCTCCTTTTGTACATATGTGTCCCTTTTGATCTACCCTTTATTGTTTTAACTACAGAAGGCATAGGTTTGGTCTCCCAAATGACAATTTCAGATTAAACCTGCCATTTTGGATCTGTATTACTCATCTATATAGTCCTACAGTACCATCATTGTAAACAAAGCAGACAAGGCATTTTAGTCTGTTGACAGCTTATCATCATCCTGGAAAACAGCCCTCTTTGTTCTTTGGTCACTGAAAAAACAGAAAAGTTTGGCTTGTGGAAGTTCCTATTCACTCAAGAAATCGTCATCCAGGTTGACATCTGTGGTGTCAATATCTTCCAGGTCAAAATTGTCCAGATCCAGATCATCCAGGGCCTACAGGCAGAAAGAAATGTGAAGGTGGGAACAAAATGTGTTGTGCTGTATTGCAGGGACAGTTCGGATTTTTTTTTAAGTGGGGTCGTATGAGGTATTTATCCATAGTAGGCGTATTACCTACAGTAGGTGGCAGTTTGCATGCCCCCAGTTTGAATATGCAGCGGGAATACCGGTGTGGGAAGCTAAGCAATGTACTACTGTGAATAGAGTCAGCAACAAAATGTATTTTAGCCAACTCAAAAATGCCCATCTAAAAAAAAAATCATCAATATCAGTTGCTCAGTGGGAGTTGCTCATCTACCGCTGCCACAGTTGGTTAGTTTGTTTGAGGAATTGTGTGACTTTGGTGTTTTAAAGGGTTAGTTTGGATTCCCCTGAAGTCACACAATGACACAAACAGACTAACTGAATAAGGCAGCGGTACATCACCAGCAAGTCCCATTTTAAAATTTAATTTTTGCCATGGAATCTGGTGGCTTCGGAGAGAGTGATATTTGGCTCATATTAACAGTGGTTACCTGTCAGAAAAGGCCGTCTGATGGACAGGTAAAGTGTTGAAAATATACTTAACACAGCATACACAGGTAATGATGTTTTTAGATGGCTAAAATGTGTTTTGCTGCTAACCCTGTCTACAGCAGTACTCCTGCTGCTTCTCCAAACTAGGGTGTATCGAAAGCCATATACTGTTAACACTGACTATGAACAAGTACCTCATACAACCCTACTCTAAAAATCTGAACTATCCCTTTAAAGGAAAAGTTAATGGTTACATACTATAATTTATTTTATTACATAATAAATCTACTTCCATAGTCATGCTGATATTAGATGGAAAATTAAAAACTGATGTTTACCTCCTCATTCATCTCTGCCTCGAGGTCCTCTGCTGGCTCCTCAGCTCCCTCAGGACTTGCCTCCTGCTCTGCTGTGGGATCATCTACTGGGGATAAAACCTCTGGCTCAGCCTGCAGGGGCACATCAGGCTCCAGTTTGTCCTCAGGCTTTACTGGGAGTGCTGTGGTTTGCTCCTCTTGTTCCACTTCTTGTGTTGCGACAGGCATCAATGCTGGCATTGGGTCTGCAAGTGGGTCAAGCAGTGGATCGAGGGCCAAGTCTGGAAAATTCTGGACATGGACAGGCACATCCGCCACTGGACTGGCTGTGTTTTCAAAGGAGATTAACTCCTCCATTTTGTTTGAGGGAGTGATTTCAAAGGAGATGAGCTCCTCCTCCAGTGCTACGGGTGATGGTGCTGTTTCTGAAACAAGTTCTTCAGTAACAGGAGTCTCCTCTGTTGTTGTATCTAAGATAGTTGGTGCTTCTGAAACAAGTTCCTCAGCAACACGAGTCTCCTCGGCTGCTACATCCATGATGGTTGGTGCTTCAGAGGAGATGATACCTGTTTTCACTTCTTCATTAACAGGCATTTCTCCAGTTGGTATAGATTCTGTAATATTGGTATCAACTGTCAGATCAGTGCTAACTAGGACATCCTCAGTTGCTATGGTTTCTGTCTTACTTGACGTTTCTTCTGTTGCCATGAGGGTTTCTGATGTTGTCTCAGCTATTAGAGATGTTTCAGAAGCAGCAGGTAGAGCATCAACTGCTGGAGAAAATTCTTCAACATCTGTCTCAACTGATGAGCTGACCCCTTCTATGGGTCTGGATTGTACCACCTCTGGCTCTGTGGGGGTAATCTCTGTGGTGATGGAGTCCAAAATGTCTTCCTCTACAGGGACTGAAGCCTCCTCTGACTTAGCAATGGCGTCCTCCTCCTCAGAAGACACAGATTCTGCTTGTCTTGGTTCAACATGCTCTTCTGTTACCGTGACAGGCAGAGGGGACACTGCTGTTGGGATGGATTCTTCTTTTTCTTCTGATGTTGAAACAGGATCAATAATCTCCTGCTTTGGCGGGATGAGTTCCTCCACAGCTACAGTCTCTACAGGTGCAGCCTTTGTCACTGCTGCTACCATGACTGTCTCATTCATGCTCTCCATCACCTCCTGTATATAGAACAAGCAGAATTACTGTTCTGTGTTAAAGGACAGGTTCAAAATGCTCATATGTACATTGAAACTGTCAGTGATGAAAGAAGTGCCCAGCATTGGTCAATATAGTGTAAAAGTGGGTTAACTTTACCAAGTACTTATGGGTTGTTTGGACCCAATGTTAGGTGTTGGGTCACTGTATCAAACCAACCCCTAATTAAGTAATTTTAAAGGTTGCAGTAAGTGATTCTGAAGAAAGACAGTTGACTGTTAGAGTCTCATTCCCAGATGTCAAATATTGACACTTTGGGTGGTGGCGCAAAGATAGCCGATTGATGAGTTTCATTCCCCGGTCGTGAAATACTCCCAACCCAAAGCCTAGAAATGAGATTCAACGATCAACTATCTTACGGACCTGTGATTGGCCAAAGTCTCTCGTCAGAAGCTTCATTGTCTAAAGCCTGAAACCAGAGCCAAGAGGCGGACCACAAGTCTATTTTTTCCTCACGGTAATTGAATTACAATATTCTGACGCTCAGCAGAAACAGTGGCCTATGTGACTCATGTATCATTATACAGTATATTACACAAGTTTGTTAATACTGGTGCATCAGTGTATGCTGCATTTTACTGCTGTAGTCAGACAAAGTGGAGCTGGTTTTAACTACTTTAATCTGTATACAGTTAGGCCCGTAGTCCAGTGGTTTCCCACCTGGGGGTTGCCGTGAGATAATTAATGGGAGGAAAGAAGAGAGAGAAATAAAGTTCTGATACATTCTGAACAAATTTGTATTACTTTTTGGGAATTTCTCTCATTTTTGCTTAGTGTGTAGGATTAAGTGGCATCTAGCAGCAAGGTTGCAGATTTCAAACTCCTCATCTCACTCTTCCCTTCCAAGCATGTAGAAGAACCTACAGTGGCCATGAAACTTGTGCAAAACATGAAAGGCCAAATCTAGAGACAAATAAAGGCAAGTCAGTTTTATTTAAGTAGTGCCAAATAATAACATAAGTTATTACTGGGCACTTTTCATATAGAGCAGGTGGAGACCATACTGTTTAGCTTTGATAAAATCGGGTTTGTCTGTTCACGGCTACTGTAGAAACATGGCAATGGAAAACGTGGCAGCCTCCCTGGAAGAGGACCCGCACCCTCTGTAGATGTAAAGGGCTCATTCTAAGGTAACGAAAACACAATTCTTTGTTTCAGGTGAAAAAAACTGGGCCTTTAAATATTGGATGATTCCCCCTTGAAATCATGTGAGAAGTTTAGAGGGGGAAATGTCTCTTTGGTGTATCTGTTAACAACTCTCAGACATCTGAGACATGACAAGGACACTATTTTTTTATAAGTGGTCACATAGGTTGGGACCCACTGGTCTACTCTTTAACAATATGGTATATGTTTTATGTAAAATCTGAATCTGAGTGGAGTAGGAGAATCTGTAGTAGTAGGAGAGAGTAGCATATACTCAGGTAAAGTAAAAAATACTTAAAAAATGTAGAGCTGTGTTCAGTACAGTACTTGAGACCAATTGTACTTAGTTACTGTCCACCATTGTTTGTGTTAATTGTTCCTCCTGCCCATATTGACTGTGAAGAGATTCCTTTCCAAAGCAAGTTCAGTGTAACAGGGGTGGCAAAAACCACCACGCAAACATTCATTCTTAAGTTCAGCAGTAACTTACAGACTGCATAAGATAAATCAAGCGGTGATCTTCCAAAGTCTCAACAGTCTTTTAAAGCAAAATTCTTTCTTTGTTTTCGAAGACAGTGCTTCCCCAGTGAGTTGTGATTAATAGATACTAATGAAAGGGCTGTAATTTTAGATAGATAACATCTTGATTTGTCTAATTCAGACTGCTGAAGCCTCATACATTAGCTTTGGCGGAACTCTTAATTTGTCCTCCATCTCTCTACAATAGAACAATGCTAAAACAGGGTTTATTCAAAGTAGTTATGGACTGCAGATGATTCTTGAATCACCCTGAAAGGGTTTATTTTGCAATAACCCACTCACTGTTCATTATCATGGTGTTTCCTCAGCTACTGTCTCCGGAGTCTATTATCAGAACTGTGTTCATGGCAATGGTCTGTTTCTCAGAGCAACGGCCGGCTATACAGAAATAACAGACCTTAGACTGCTGTATGAATCATGTAGAGCAGGTGCAGGCTGTGGTTCTCACCTCTGGCTCAGTGATGTCTCCTTTGTGACTAAAACCTGCAGATTCCTCCAAAACATTACGGTCCTCATTTGGCTGAAGAACAGAAAGACAGGAAAAATGTAAATTAATAAAACAGTTAATTCATATGATTCAATACTGACTTATTACTGAAAAAAATCATATGAGAGACCAAATTGCAATGCAACGACTGACTAAAAAACTGAACAACTAGCAGCAATAAAGCTAGTTCAGTGCATACTTTAGGATAAAATCATCATGATATATTAAAGTTTTAAATATAGTTGCTCTAACTTTCACTGACCATGATGAGTGGGTATTCTGCAGCCGGCCTGACCCCGATGTGAGTCTCCTTCAGGTACTGCTCAGCCAGCAGGGCTTGCTGGAGGCCAGGGAACAGGTTGCTGTACTGGGTGGGGTCAGCCAGAGCATCTGCTGCCTTCTGGTTGACCTTGCAGAGACTCTCCTTCCACAGCTTCACCACCCTGGAGGAAGGGAAGCATATGCAGTTCAGCAGTGATGCATAATGTAACTATACACAGAGATATTTATTCATTTTCCCACATATTTTGATTTGGACTTGAAAATTTGTTAAATTTGTTGCCCTCTGAGAAACAAAAAATTTGATATTTATTATAGCTTACAGGCAAACTGGCACATGCAAAGGTTCTGCAGGACGCGTAGATTAATATATGCACACTAACAGAGCCAGTACACTGCAGAACAGCACTCAGGCTGTGCACTCAATAGAAACAACTTTACCTTGACACATGGCTGGGCAGATATGTTCTTGCCAGAAATGCAGCCTCTGGCAACCGATCTGTTTTGATGAGAAGGTCCAGGCATTTGTCCAATCTGAGCAAACACAAAAAAGTTGGGGATGAACTAAATCTATTAAAGACAGTCATTTAAAAATATACAAAAAAGTTAACTGGAATCTGGTTTCAAACATAGCTCCCTTCTCCCTGCCCCTCCTCTTCTTCCACCCACCTTCCCTGCAGGAAATAGGTGAGAAAGGCCACGTTTGTCTTTCCATCCCTCTCTGCACCCTCAGCCAATTTGCCCACCATGTCGGCGTTGCCCGAGGTGGTGGCCAACAGCAATAATCCCCCATAATCCTGAGCTTGGTGCAGACACTCCTGAGCCAAGCTAAACTGGCACTTTGTAGTGGCGAGCTCTGCCAACTGCTTCCATTTCTGCTCTGACTGGAACCCCGACATGCCAAGGTGCCAAAGAGACAGGAGAGAGGATTATCACAGGAGGAAGAGCATGAACCTCAACAATACACAGTGAAGCACTTACTGAGTGTGGGAGGCCAGGGCTGTGACTCACAGTGACACATTCTATATACATTATTCGGCATATTACATAGTTACTGATTAAAGAAAATCATTTAAAGCAAAAATTGATTTTGATTTCTGTTTAATACAATCTGATGCATAAAGCTCCTCCGAACTGACTGTGTACGGTCTTTTCTTGTTATGACAAATGAACCAGCCGTCTTATGAATAGATGTGAAGCAGAAATGACAAATATTAGAATGTGTGAGATTTATATTTGCTGTTGTGTAATACACACAGTAGATGTAGGCTCAAACATGATAATGCATAAGTCTTAGGTCTGACATTCTTCAAATTTGCAACAACAGTAAACCTTAGCCAAATTCCTTTCCTTTCCTTTCCTTTCCTTTCCTTTCCTTTCCTTTCCTTATAATATATAACATAATTTTCTCTATTTTTAATATGTGCAGTGCAGACAGTATGTATGGTTGGTGTGCTGTTTTCTGCCATGTTGCAATGCACAAAGGAAATCACAGGAGTTTACCTGGCAGTAGCTTTCCAAAGTTACAGTCTGACTGATAACCAATGTCATATATATTAAATAATTTCTTGTAAGTATAAAATGGTCAAATATGTTGACATTTTTGTATACTATTAGATAAAGCAGTAAACTATGACTTGTATGTAATAAATGTTGGAGTTAGTTGTAGTTTGGGGCTTTCACCTAGTTTTATTTTGAATGTGCATGCGTGCTCTGACCTCTGCCTCCAAAGCCAGTTGGTAGGCTACGTTGACCTCTCCCAGCTGCAGGGCCAGCTCAAACTTGTGTTCTGGGTCAGTGGATACAGCCAGAGCCTGTTGTTTGAAGCCCTACACAATGCAAAAAAAACACAAAAACGGTTATAAACATTTTTATTCTATATATTCTGCTCTGTTATCTGTTTTGATGTGACGCAGCAGTGGAAGTTTCGATATGTGAAACTATGTGAACCTGAGAAAGTGAAGTGGTAAAAGAGACTGCGTGAGAAGCAAAACTATTCCCATGATAAATATATTTTTAAAAGAAACACACAAGAATTCTGCCCAGATGTTTTACTCCATCTGGCGGCCTGATGTTCTATAAATTATGCAGTCGTCCAAATCCTACATTTATAGTCAGTTCAAGCAGAATGAAAAACAGAGCTGCAAAAAAGTTGGAGGACAAATGTACCTGTTTCTCCAAGAAAAGGGCTACCCTGATCCTCTGCTCCTTGGGTATTGTGGGTAGAACTTTGTCGGCTGTGCTGAAGTCTTTCCTCATCACAGCTGTCTGGTATTCCAGCACTGAAAGCAGCAGGGAGTAGCTGATGACGTTCAGTTCCTTGTCTCCTAGATAGAGACGATCGTCCTTGGGGATGTAGCCCAGCAGATACATGGTCCTACACATGAGAAAGACCAGTTTTAAGGCACTTTTTTGAGATTTTTTTATGGTATTTCTAATATACTGGATAGAAATGGATAGCCAAAAATGTGGACAGTATAAGACACCATGTAGTTTCAAAGCCTTACAGCAGATTTCCACAGCATGCCTAAGAAATGATGGAAAAGTCCTGGGACACATTTGTTTAGTCCTTCTGCTATACTTAAATATACATGCATACACGCATCGTACCTGTCCAGGTGAGCAATGGTGATGATCTCTCCTCCAACATAGTAGTTGAGTCGGTTAAGAGAGCTGGTAAAGATGAAGCAGTCTCCCACCCAAACCCCTGTCTTCACCACCTCTGGGACCTCCCCAAGCACCTGGTGAGCAGAAAGTGACAGTAAAGACTCACTTAATTCCTTATAATCTAAGACTGTCAGTGGTGAGAAACAAATAATTTTTCTTTTGATCCCTTTTTTTTATGCATCTTTTCTTTCTTTCACTCCAGATGAATTTGGCCATCAAGTTTTTCCTCAAAGGAGGAGAAATTAGAGCTTCTCTGCTGAGCCATCATTACGATAGGCTTACTAGGCTTTTTAAATAGCCAGCAAACAATGCAATGTTTTGTTAAGTTTTCAGCTAGCTGGCAAACAATATAACATTTTTTGTGAACATTTTAGCTAGCTAGCAAACAATGTAATACTTTGTTAGGGACTACAGAGCAGAAGAAACATTTGTCTCCCCTCTTTTATACTCACTAGGCCCCAACAGGACTATTTTTTGCTTATTTTAATTTTGTTTTACATCAATAAACTTTCTGATTTACTAAACAGAGATTAGTTTTTAATTGTGCAACAGAATCTACTCATTTTAAATGTAGCTCTGTTAAACCCTGAATAGAAAAATAAAATGTTTTAAAAATCAGCATACAGTAACTGCGTTTTTGTGCTTTATATCATGTGTTTCCGGTAATAAAGTTCTGCAAGTTAAACCCCTGCACAGTATTTCAGGAAATACACTACTATGGGCGTCTGACCTCGAAGGCATCCTCAATCCCATCTTCTGTCATATCTTCCTTGGACTCCTGGGCTGCTGCTACTTTCTCTGGTAGGTAGCGCAGCACAAAGAAAGACTCATCTGTAGCAATACACACAAGCTCCCCGGAGTCCGACCAGAAGATCTAAAGACAGGAAGACAAGATATTATAAGAGGGCAAAAGACAAACTGTTGAAGATGTAAAAGTCATAACAGTTAACAGACTCACATGCTTTGGTTGGATCTCAATACGGCGGATCAGTTCAGCAGTCTCCCAGTCGTAGAAGGCCAAACCACTGTTTGACCTCACTCCCAGTAAAAAGCCACCAAAAATACCTGTGGACAGCAGGTTGCAAAGCATAACACACGTACATGCACTAGCATACAAATGATATAGACACACACAATAATTTTCTGTGTCAAATGACAAAATGAGAAACACAGCTCACCTTCAGCCCCAAAGTCTGGTTTAAAAGCCTTCTTCTGTTTAAAGTTCTTAAATATTTTGACCATGCTGTTGCCTTCTCTTGTGGCATACCTATGGAAACAATGTACACACTGAAATATATATGACTCTTGTTACACATATTTTACAATTTAAACTAGTTAGGAATAATTTGACATTTTGGGAAATACACTTATTCACTTCCTGGAGCAAGTTCGGTGAGTAAATATAAATGCTCTCATGTCCGTAAGCTAAATATTTAAGGTAAAAGCCAAGAGATGGTAGCTTTGCTAAGCATACTGTAACTCAACCTGACACACCAGATGGTTTGTTACACAGAACCATCTGGGAAGTCAACCTTAGAAATGGGCAGCACTTTCAAAAAATACTTGGCAGGTGATTGGATGAACCATCTGTCTATCATGTCTAACCTGGGCTAATTTCAACCAATTCTATCAAACTCTTGCCAAAGACGGTCAGGAGAGCGAAAACATCTTTTCCATCAAGAAAAGCCTTCAGTGCCATTCTTTGCTCTTTTCTAATTAAAGATATACTCTCTAGTTCTGATATAACCGCTGCTGCCACCATTGTTTATTCACTTCTTGATGTCGTCACACATAAAACCACGCCAATCCAAATATAAATCTATTAGCACCTCTAAAGCTTGCTTGTTTGACCCTTACACAAACAAGTTCTAGTTTACAGCACATCCAAAAAATAGTTTCTGCATGAAATTCCATGTAAAACTCGAGGGTGATGTACAGATTAGGTAATCAAGATACCTGGCAATTTGTGAGCTTATGGGAAATTTTTAAAACTTTGTCCAGGGTAAGGCTAATCATTTTATCCTGTTTCCATTCTTTATGCTAAGCTAAGCTAGTCGTTGGATAGCTCTGCCATCACATTTAATACACTGACATGAGAGTGCTATCAATCTTCTTATCTAACTCTGTGCAAGAAAGCGTAAAGGCGTATTTACCAAAATATCACCCTATCACTTTAAGGTGTTTTGGACTTACTGTGAAGAGTCATGTGCCCAGACAAACTCTTGAGCTGAGCCGAAGCTCTTGTTCCTCAAGGCCATGGCAGTGTAGATGATATACTCCCCATCTCCACACACGACTACAAATCTGCAATTACACAATAACACAAAACATACACACATATGAACATAAAAACTACAGTATGTAGGGATGCATTGATTGTGAAAATCTGCGCCGATACCAATGCAGATGTTTAAAATAACAATTTGGCTGATAGCTGATGCCATTGTTTTTTATGTATTCTTATTTTGCTTTTGTCATTATTTATTCCCCATTTTATGTCAGGGAAAAAAATCAATCTTACAGTGCTTACAGTGCCATGTCAAGGCACAAAGTGTTTACTGTCAAACTATAATGATCAAAGTATAACTAAGAGCTGGATGTGACGGAGCAACCAGCACAGAGCACTGCTGTCTCACCTCCCGTTGGGGCTGTGTTGGATGGTCTGAGGGTAGATCTCACAGCTGCCCATGTCTTTGACACCCAGCGGCAGCCTCTCTCCATCCCTGATATCAGCCTCTCCCATGGCCTTCAGGTTGGCCTGCTGCACCTCGGAGTGACGAGCCCACATGACCTTCCCACTGGAGTCCATGGACATGGCCGGCTCCTCCCGACCCAGCTGAGACAAAGGCGGAGGGAAGAGAGGAGGGTCAGGTGCAAGAGAAGACAAAAGAGATGAAAAGAGGTACACAGGAATGCAGGGATGGGAAACTGCTGGTGATAATACTCCAACTGAGTATGTATTATATGACCGTCTGTAGCTGCTATTAAGACTAAAGAGGCCATGCCCTCTATTTTCTGTGAGGATTTGTGGGGTTTAATAAACTCAGAAGTTGTTTACAGTTTGAATTTGAATGTTACTGTTCAATTTTCTGTTAACAAGAGATTACTGACATTATTCCCAGCTGCAGTCCTTAAGGGCGTCAGTGACAAAAGATGGGAGTGCAAGAGGCCATTGATTAGATTCTAATTCAGAAGTTGAAAGCAGCTGAAGAATGAAATTGGGAAAAACTAATTAACTAAATGATAATGATCTGAGATGAGAAGCTCACATCAGCCTGGTCCTTCATGCTTACAGCTTGTTCACTCTAAATATGATAAGACCATGACCCTTGACATTTATATTCTTTAAAATTGGTCATTTGTAATTTCAGGCATCTACATGAGAAATCAGGGAAAACAGGGACATTTTGGCACTTCTCATATGAATGTCCTGTCAGTGTTGGCGAATTTAGTCAGTTGAAGAAATAAATTCATCATTGTGTGCTCAACTGACCAAGAAAACAGATTTCTTCTGCTCACAGGCCATACTAGCAGTGCCTACATGTACCAAGATGCATTGCATGCAAGATTCTGATGCCACCACACCCAACCACACAGTATACCTTGATGATGATGCTGCCTTCATCGTAGCCTATAGCCACGCTGTTGGAGCCAGGCTGGCCAGATATACACCACACCCTCTCCATGCCATAGTTGAGTGTGTTCTCTAGTCGGTAGGTGTTGGAGTGCCACACTCGAACAGTGCCTCAAGAAACAACAAAGAGATCAAAATCACTCAAGATGCTGTGCTGATGCTGGGCTACAGAATTCCTGTGTTTGTGTAGCTTTAAAATGTTTAATTCAAATACAAAACCTACCATCCTCAGAGCCTGTGAGGATGATTGGCAGCTCAGGATGGAAACTGACGCAGGTCACATTCTGGGCATGACCCTCCAGAGTCTGAACACAGGTTTTGTTCTGGTAGATAAAGACACACAGCACACAAACTCATCACATAATGTCATATGGCATATGTGATCGGCCAAAGTCTCATGTCACAAGCTAGATTTTCTAAAGCGAAGAGGAGGAGCAGGAGTCTTGTTCTTTCTCACACCGCTTGAATTACAAGGTTATTGTGGAACTTCTGCCTAGTGACACCAATAATAAACTGCCTACCGCAGCTTTAATATGGAATAAAGTTGGCGGACAAGAAAGGTATCTACAGGAAGAAGGCAGGATACACTTCTATGTCACTGGAAAATCGACACAGATAAGGCTACAATATTTGAGTCTGACATTTCAACATCGACTGAGTCTTTGTCATATGATGAGCAGTGGGCTGATGATACGGGGACTAAACCAAGAATGACAGGGTGATACATTAAGAATATATGTTATTGAGAATTCTGTAGTCTCTAATATGTGCCCAATTGAGATTTGCTATTTAACTACTTAAAGTTGAAACTGGATGGTATGTCTCTGATTTGTTTGAGTTCTATTGTGATTTTTACTGGGAACTGTGCATTACTTGTTTAGCAATGTAATTACATATGGATGATGTACTCAGACTGAGTTGGCTGTTACTT